>JBAGKO010000003.1:8466833-8490507 GCA_037177275.1 Acacia concinna | reverse complement strand
ATTTTAAAGAAACAAAAAAAATGGTTAACTTGCTTGAAGCTAGACATAGAGAACTGTCACATTAGAGTGATTTATAGATAACAAATGAATATTAATCGGTAGATTTTTATTTTTATTTTTATTTTTATCCACTGTTGCCTGGATTAAAACTTTAGCTGAGTCATTATCCACGTAAACCTTAAAAATGAAAAAAAAATCAACGGTCAAAGTCAAACTTAACTTTAAGTTAACGGAGGGGCAACATTGCTCCGTTTTAAAACTTTTAGGGCAACATTGAGACAAAAAAAACTTCCAAGGTAACATTGAGACACTAAGTAAACTTTCAGGGCGGATTTGCTACTTAACCCTTTTTATTTTGAAAAATGACATATAAATATCATTTAAATTTTAAAATTTCACATCAATCTTGTTATTCATAAGAGTAACGAGATTACCCAAACTCGTAACGCAATTGACACCTCAATTTTATGAAAAATCATTTATTTGACATTTTAAAATTGATAAAGTATTTTTTTTATCATTCTCCCCTTTTTTTCTGAGGTTTAAATTTAATAATAAGTTTGTTAATGAGGGCGTGGGAATAAATTAAATTAGGTTGGAGAGATAAATGTGGTGAGGTGGATAGACTTAATCGGAACGGGGTCCCTATCACGTGGTGGCATGCCATTGCCAACCATTTACACTCTCTTCAACCTGTGGTTCATAATTATTGAGGAGAAAAGTAATAATCTTCCATCACCATAAAGGGGAAATAAAAAAAAGCATTATTACAAATTAAAATGGACTACGCTTTTTTAAAATAATATTAATATTAATTAAATCATCATTTTCCTCTGTCTCTAATTGTCATTTTCATATCGAATAGATTACTTTCATGCATAAATGTCAAAAATTTGATCGGTGTATGTTGTCCAAAGGAGAATATTATTTGCATGCATGTTTAGCCATAAATATCTTATCATTTAATCTAGCTTTTATAAGGAAAAACAGCAATTTTCTTGATTTGTGCATGAGTATACAGTATTTATCTATTGTAGTCCCTTCAAGCCCTTATAGTTTAAATTGAAGGGATCTTGAGTCATAAAATGTCTTTAAATTGAGAAGAAAAAAAGCTAGAATTTATCAGAATTAAAATCTTATTATAGATTGTGTTGAGTCTCAATTTACTTTAATTTTTTTGAGAAAAATTGTGTTGAAAAATAGATTGAGAGAGAACAAATTCTTTGAAGACAATGGCTTTAGAAGAAGGGTATAAAAATGTATGAGAATTGAGAAAATTATTCTGTCTGTGGATTATAAATTCAAACTTTGTGCAAATGTAAGTTGAGAAAAGAGAGTGGAATTCTTTTTCTTTAAAAAAAATAATTAAGAAACCAAAGGAGGTGTAGAAAAATTAAAGAAGAAAGAACAAGGAAACTAGAAGGAAGCTGCCTGATTCAGCTTTTTGTTTAATGTCAAAGTGGTGTTCCTCACGCAAACTATGGAAAGTAAGAAATTAATTAAATCACACAGGAACATTCCAGACAACCACGCATGCACGCGGACAAATATTATTTTTGCAGTTAATTTAATTTAATATTTTATTTAAAATATTCTATGATAATCTCATATTCTCTATTTCCTCTCATAGGGTGTGCTAAAGAGCTAATGTCTCTACGGATTAGCATTTCAAAATCACGTTCACATGCTATATGCTTACTTTATATATTATAAATCACATTAAAAAAAGCCACTAATTTAAAGATACACTTAATAAGTTTGGCTCTATCCAAGTCATACCAGCTATTTCATCTAATCCTTACTATAACTTTCATTTTTTAGTTTACATTTTTTTTCATTAAAGTGAATATTATATTAAAGATAGGATATATTGTATACTTTAACAAATTCACGAAAAACAATAAATGATAGTTAACTCATTTAATATATCTTAAATTGTAATTTTTTTTTTCTATTTTTACCACTATTGAAACATGTTTGAAATTTTAATGAGTTCTATCAAAAAGAAAGAAAGAAAGAAATTTTAATGAGTTGTTAAATTGAAAATGAGTATTAATTACTCCTTTGGTCCTATATATAGGGCAGAGATAAGGTATTTTTTTTTATCTTATTTATAAGGCACATCATTAAAATTTTAATATGGGTGTACAATTTACTCTTCACTTATTGTTGCTTTGACTTCATTTTTATTTAGTATTATGTATATTAAATAGGGGTATAGTTGGAAAATTGTTGAATTTAATAGTAAAGTTAATGAAATTTAATGTTTTCTTTAACCTGTGTGAAAAATGTTGGAAGTACCCTATATATAGGACTAGAGGAGTATCTTATAAGCTCCTTATATTATAAACCAAATTATATCATTCACTATTATAATTATTGAGCTAGAATGAAGTTAAGGAGTTTTAGTGAATGATGCATGTGATATAATTCTCAGATTCCACGTAATTTGCAAACCATATATATATATATATATATATATTCATTATAATAATAGGATCATTGATTGAACCAATAGTAGTTATATTAGTATAAGAGATTAATATCCCTTAAAAATGAAGTTGAGTATGTTCGATCGAACCTAACTTGTGAATAGAAACACACACACTATATGTTGAGAAATCTGTTTTTATTTCTAATTATGCTTGACTCTAAACTATTTAGCAATACTATATACCGCATAATTATGAAAATAAATAAATAAATAGTTAAATGTAAAACAAATAATGTATTTTTATTTTCAACTTCAACTAAATTATGGGTCGTACTTTATAAGAAATCTTCAATAAATTACACTGTTTAATATTCCCAATACAAACAGTCACGGGCATGCAGATACTATATTCTAAAATCTTAAAATCTAAAAAAAATATAAAAAGATAAAAAAAAAATCGCCATAAAACAACTGGAATGGGCTATTCACGGTAGACTGGTAGAGTTCACTGGGATTAATCCGATATTAAATTTAATAGCAAAATTATCTAAATGTCCTTAACTAAAAAAATGAATAATAATAAATTTAACTTATTAAATAATGGCAAAAATTAAGGAAATTACAATTAATTTTAGTAAATTTTATTTTTTTCAGAAAATGAAGGCTAATTTTCTTAAGAGCTAATTGAGTTATTTTTTTAATATTTAATTTAAAAATAGTCTTTCAGAAACTTAAGATTCTCATATTTCAATGCTGCATACATGTTTTACGCCAAATAAAAAAAAGGAAATGGTGAGAAGGTGCGATGAATGAATTTACACCCTGTTTAATTGAAAGGAAAGAAAAAGAGAAAATATTGTTTAGATATATAGATATATATATAGAACCTATATATTCTAATAAAAGGATCATTTTATTTATAAAATAGGTCATGTATGTATACAGTATATATTGAAACAATATTTCCTTTTCTTTAAAGATTAAACAGTATTTTGTGGTTGCAGTTCCAAGGTCTGAGCACTGCACTGCATGACAGAAGAGAGAAGACACTCTGTTCATGATTCATTACATTGCCAGCTGAGCTGAGCTGAGCTGAGACACCCACTTACTCACTCACTCTTACCTTTTTCAAATTTCAAACTCTTCCCCTTACTCTCCCACTCCCTGTTATTACTATACTCACACTCCTTCCATTATTATTGCTTCTCTTTCTTTATTATCATTTATCAACGTGTTGGGGCCCTTCTTGCCTATTCACAATGTTTGGCTCATTTGGGAAGGGATTGATTTATAGCTCATAAACTTTGTTGGTGGATGATACATAAATACTTTTTTTATTTTTTTAAAGTTATAAAGTCATTTGTTAATAGTTTGGGTTATAGGGAGCCTGATAGGATCCAACATATCACCTTCCACTAATAAGTAATGTATTAAAATTGGATTAGTCGGTTTAGACTGCAAACTTATGAACCGGTTCTTTATCTAATCCGGTTGAGTATTCTTTTTAGAGGTGAACTGGATCAATTTAACCCAAGGTGACTTGGATTGGCTGGGTTGACCATTTTTTTAAAAAAAAATCATTTCTTTTAAAATTTTATACTAATGACAGTAATATTTTGATTTTCTCACCAATTAAGTCTTGGCTAGTTTCTCAGTTTGATCAACTGACCTTTAACTCATTGTCTTGACGTGTTCAGTAACCAGTCTGATTTTTAATACCTTATTTATATGAGAGCATTGCTGCAAAGCTTTTAATGATAGCTTTTGATTATATATGAATACTTTTGTAAACATTTTTTAAGGATCAAAGCCCTAAGCATGGCTTGACCCTAGTATGCCCCGCAATCAATCTCACTCACATGTATTTCTTACTACAAGAACTTACAAGGAAAAAAAAACATGGGGTCCCCTTCTATTTCTCTTATCTGCACTTTTACTGACTTTTTTTCTTTTTTCTCCCCCAAAAAGAAAAAAAGGAGAAGCAAATTTGCTGTTTTTAACATTACTAAGTGACAAACTTTCCATCTCAACCCATCTTCTCTTTATCTTGTTGCAGCAACCAAACTTGTATATCACTCACAGGTTAAAGCTCAATGTTTGCTTCTGCTCTCCTTCATCATTCTTACTTACTGCTATCAAACAGACTTCTTTTATCACTTTTTCCCCTTTTTTCCCCTCCCCACTTTTCAAAAGCTGAGAACAATAGCAATAGCATTATGCCATTATCAAGCTCTCTCTCCTATGCTGTAGCTTATCACTGCCACTATTGTCCACCTCGCCCCTCACCCCTCCCACTCCCACCTTTTCTTTTTTCACTATTCACATATGCAAATATATTTGTCAGGGTAAGGTAAAGTTGTGTCCTTTGCTGTTTTGCACAAACTTGTCTTAAATCAGTTGACTTTTAACTTTCTTTTAATAACTTTACTAATTAATAGTATTAATACTCCTCCAATTTTTTTATAAGTAATTTTATTCCTAATATTTAATATAAATTATTTTCTTTTATTGTCTCAAAATTTTAACTATTGTTTACTTTTCTATCCATATTAAATATATAGTTTTATAATAATTATCTCTCATTAACGATTAATTCTTTCTCACTCACAATTAATTCTCTCTCATCTGATCAGTTGCCCGTATTACATATTTTCTTTTTTATATTGCACTCATTCTCTCTCCTATAACTTATATTCATTCTCTCTTATACTATTTTTTTTTTTATAAATAAGGACATATTGAGAAAAGATATGACATTTTAGTACATAATTATTATTTTTAACTAATTTTAATTACCGGTTCGTTTTCTGTAATAAAAAAGAAAGTTGTTTAAGAACGGAATGAGTATTATCCCATGTTCTATAGTTATATTAGTTTTTTTAAAAAAAGTTATGAGTATGAAATATTTCACTATTTATAATTTTGGTAATGGCGCTATTCTTGCAATCCTATTTATCTTGGTAACAATAATTGTTTTTTAGCTGTAAGTCACGTTATTAAATTTTTTAAATAATATGAAATTTATAAGATAATCAGAAAAAGTATATCTAAATACTACATGAAATTGATTAAGTGGCAGTGATAGAATGTGAGTAAAATTACTTTCCTTTGGTCCCTTCTATAAATGAGGTTTTCATGTAAGAAGCCACATTTGATTGTTTTTTTT
Organism: Acacia concinna; assembly: GCA_037177275.1. NCBI lineage: Eukaryota > Viridiplantae > Streptophyta > Magnoliopsida > Fabales > Fabaceae > Acacia > Acacia concinna. Next base: position 8,484,907 of record JBAGKO010000003.1, on the reverse strand, counting down.
GGGGCAAATGATAAATAAATATTAAGATTCCCCAAGAAACTTATGTCATGGACTTAATTGTAACAGGTGTGTTTAGAATAGCGATAGAAAAAATAACTTATTTGTAATTAGACTTTTGTCAAAGTCATCTTGAATAAAAGTTAGATTATGTAATATGATTTATCGTTTGGCTTGAAGGTAGTGTAATTTACTTATTTAAACGTGAAACTTGTTTAGTTGATATGTCAAGAAATAATTTTTGATGGAAAATGAGTGAAAAAGATATGAATCATATCATATATGATGTTATATATACATATATTAGTTCTTAAGCTAAACAAAATAATTTGAAGAAAACAATAAATTTAATATTTTAACGTAATATAATTAGTTTTCTTAGGATTCTTGAAAAAAGTCAATTGAATTTTATAATTAGGATATAATAAAATATATATTACATATAAATATATTATGATATTTATATTAAAATATAAAAATAAAATTAAAATTAAAATTAAAAGAAGAAGAAGAAGAAGCTACGACTGACTTTTTCACAAACCCATCATTAATACAAGTAACCTAGTTTGGCTTTGGGTAAAAAGTAACTTTCCTTCCATAAGTCATTAGGCCAAACAAATTATTAAATATGAGTATATAAGTAAGATGTTACTGAATGACATTTTGGAGGCCAAACATCTAATTTAAACCCCAGAACCCCCCAACACACACACAAACACAAACAAATCTCTTCAAGTAAATTCTGTTGCGATAGGTTTGAAAAGAAACAAAACTTTCCTGCTTTGCAAAGTCAAGAATTATGATTGAAGTAGTAATTATGTTCTAGTTTGGGAAAGCAGCTGTTAATAAATTCCCCTTCTGACTTCTGGGTCTACTTTTTCATCCTTTTTAACTCCGTATGTATATAACACTTCCCCCACACACCATCCCATAAAGCGAAGCAAGCTTATTTCCTTCAATATTTATTTATATGTTCTTTTAAAGTTAATTATGCACTTCCGAATAAATTAATTTAAAATAAAATTCTGTCCCCTCTTTCCTCTATAAAAACCCACCCACCTTCTTTCTTTTCCCCTTCATCTCCAAAGCTCACTGCCAATCCCCTCTCGGTGCTCTTCATGGCTTCCAACACAACCATCCAAACACTGCCTTACGGATCCGACCCGACTACCCCCAACACCACCTTCGTCCAAGCTGACCCGTCAAACTTCCGGGCCGTCGTTCAGAAGCTAACCGGAGCACCTGAAGACCCATCAGCCCCAAAGCTGCCCATCACACTTCCTTCGCGACTTACGGCTCAACACAAGCCAACCACCACCGGCGCCGCCGAGATAGGGCCGAAACGGCCGACCTTCAAGCTCCACGAGCGACGGCACACGGCCAAGAAGCTGGAGCTGAACGTCGGCGTGGCGGAAAGACTCCCCATCTTCTTCAATGGTGGGAACAGAGGAGTGATGATGACTTCGCCGGTGTCTGCGTTTGAGCTGATGGCGCGTGGAAGCCCACGCACGCCGAAGGAAGAAGAAGAGAAGGCGATCGCCGAGAAAGGCTTCTACTTGCACCGAAGTCCCATGAACACCCCACGAGGCTCTGAGCCTCCTGAGCTATTGCCACTGTTTCCGTTGCGTTCTCCGAGAGAAAACGAAGCCAAGTCTTAGCTTCTTAACGAAGTGTCATTATGTTATGTAATTTTTTAAAATATTTTTTAATAGCTTTGTTTTTCCCCCTTAATTTCTTCCTTACGCTTAATGACCGTCGGATTAACTATGCCCATTCTACGGTTGAGATTTTTCAGTATATAGATGCCATTATGAGACTAATCATTTTGTTTTTCTTTTGGTAATAAATAATAGAGTCACGACACGAGATAGAGAGTGAAAGAGGGATGTTCATTGTGGGAAAAAAGAGCGAGAGAGAGGGGAATGTCCAATTTTTTAGTTGACTTCTAATTAGTGTGTGGCTTGCTTGATTAGTTAAATTTATTACACGAAACGTTTTTAAAAAATGTAAAAGTAACCTTTCTACAAAAAAGGAAAAGGAAAAGAAAAGTACAGAGAAAGTGGTAAACACTAATTCCGATTTTCATAAACAAAATGAGAAAAAAATAAATGCTTCTGGAATTTAAATTTGACATAACGAGGTAGTATAAAGTATAAACAGCACTTGATTTGATACCCATATTTACGAAATTAAAATTGTAGTTTTTTTATTAATTAAGATAAATTTTTTTAATATTAATTGTCAATAAATTTTTTACAAAAAACAAAAGTAGAAAAGTACTATTGAAAAAAGTCGGATAACATACATAGATATTACTCCGTACTCCTATATTATAATAAGCTGCGAAAGCATTATTTTTCGTATGTTTATTTAAATTCCGAATAACATATATCCAAAATTGTTAATAAAATATAATAACCAAAGTCCAAACAATAGTTTTATTTAGGTTTAACATGTTATTCATTATCTTCATTACTAACGGTACCACATATTATATTTATCAAACATGTCATGTTTTGTTTCAAGAGAGACTATGATTTTATTAATTAAGTGGTTCTCATTTGTTCTTGTTCTAACTTTGAATACATTTAACTATTAAAAACGTAATTTTTCCCACTAAAATATAGGAAGAAACCCAAAATGATATATAGAGAGATACCATTTGAACTTTAAATCTTAAATTAATCTTGTTGTGTACAAAAGTATAGGGATTAATTAAATTTATAATGCGATTGACAAGTTTTTTTAAAAAATAATTTATTTAAAATTTTAAAATTTAAATAGTATTTTTGGTCATTTTTTTCAAATTAATTAGCAAATCCGCCCCAGAAGCATTCGCGGAGAAGCATTGTTGCCCTTGAAGTTTTTTTAGTCTCAATGTTGTCCTAGAAGTTTAAAAATGTAGCAATCTTACCTTCTGTTAAGCTAAAGTTAAGTTTGACCGTTAAGTTTAGCTTTTTTTCATTTTTAAGGTTGATGTGGATGACGACTTAGTTAATGTTTTAGTTCAGGTGGCCGTATATAAAAATAAAAAAAAATCCACATTTACCCACTGATATTCATTTATTATCTATGAATCGTTCTGATTTAGGGTTGCACAAAAACCCGGTCCTCCAGTCTAGTTCAACCCAACCTGAGCTAGTCCGATCCAGTCTGGTCCAATCTAAATAAGGTACACAATGAAGTTGGATTAGACTGACTAGTCGGGTTGGATTGGGTTTCAAGCGAGGGGATTAGACTACCTGAATTGGTTCAGTATGATTCATGTGAATATTTTCTTAAAAAATATTTAAATTTATTTATTACATTTTATTTTATTAATTGAATATTACTAGAGATTGTTTAAGGATTTATACTTTAATTCATTTTTTATGATAATCTTTATATAATTGTAGGTATGTTATTATCATAATTGTGATTATGAGGTTTAAATATTTTTTCCAACAATAAAAAAATTAAAATTTAGGTCTGGACTGCCTAGACTGTACCACCTAGACCAGTCGAGGCAATCCACCAAACCCAATCTGGTCCAACTTGACCTCGGGTTGGTACTGGACCACGAGCTACCTTGTGCAGCCTGAGGTCCTTCCTAGACCAAACCTCAAGTTGATGTCTAACCCGGTCCGGTCCGGTCCATACTCATCCCTACTCAGATGTGACAGTTCTCTATGTCTAGCCTCAAACAATTTAAGCATTTTTTATTTCTTTAAAATAATAAATTAATATCTGTGGGTAGATGTCATTTTTTTTTATTCACTGTTACTTTGGCTAAAACTTTAGTTGAGTTATTATCTATATAAGTCTTAAAAATTTAAAAAAAAAGTTAAACTAAACGGTCAAATATAACTTTAGTGTAACGGATAGACAAAATTGCTAGACATTGGGATAAAAATAAAAACTTCCAAAATAATATTGTTCCTTACAAAATACTTTCAGGATTTGTTACTTAGCCCTTTTTCTTAATATATGTGCATATATGGTTGTTGATAGTGCTATGTCATTTCATTTTCCCTCATAATAAAGAAATACCACACTAAACTAATTTTACCAAAATAAGGTACAGGGTCTTTTGTTTAGTTACACTACACAATCATTGCTTATGTCAATTTCACAATCATTGCAACACCCCCATTTTTAATCTCTTCTCTGATTGATAAATTAATTCAAAATCATGGGGCACCCATAGGCTATTTATGTGTTCACATCACCTTCCTTGCCACTACTATTGTTAACAACCAAAAGTGGTCATGTATGTTCTATAGGGTAATAAATATGTTATATTTTTGTTGGGAAAATGTTATATTTTCATAATTTATAACTAATATTATCTTTTTAGAGTTTTTTTTTACATTTTATGTTAATATAATAATTAATTTCGGATGAATATACTCGCTTGCATTTTATATTGTTAATATTATATATTCACCTTATCATACTATCGCATATTTTTATATTTTACATTTATCCGCAAAAACAGTGATATGTGAAGGTTCGTGAGGATAATTGAACATTTTATATTTAGCCCTGTAGTCTGTGAAATAATGTCAAAGAAGACTAAAGGGGTGTTTGGGAACACGTCCAGGAGCTTTTCATAAAAACAAATTAATAAGTAACTTATCATGTTTGGATTGTTAAAAGAAGTCATTGGACTTTAAATAAAACAATTTTTATTTTAAAAAGCTCTTTTCAGCTATTTAGTGAAAAAAATACACTTTTTTCCTTATAATAAATCACTTTCTATATCCTCAATCTAAACATAAGTCATTTCTCCTACCTCAATCTAAATAAAAATCAGTTTTGATAAGTTTTTTTTTTTTTCTGAAGTCACCTATCATCAAAAGTTACTTTTGTCACCTTAATTCAAATGGCCCCTAAGAAAATAGATTATTTAAAAGTTACTGATGGAGTAGAATACTTAATTAGGAGAGGGGAGGGAATTAAAGAAAATGATTTTAGGTGTTTTTTTAAAAATATATATATTATATTATCTAACTCTCATTAATTAATTAATTAATCATAAATAAAAGAACTAGTTTATAAGTGAAACTCAGTTCTAATAAATATAAGTTTTGTTTCATTTATTTCTTATATTTATCATTTTTAAATAAATTTATTTAATTTATAAATTGATATATAATATATTAATAAATATACTGATATAAGCATTTTAGAGCAATTATGTAGCATATACTAACTTGCTCAATCTTTTAAAATTAATCAATTGGATTTTTTATATAGGTGATATTAATTCATTAATTTTGACTAAGGGCGTATGCACAAAAGTCTCATTATTCATCGTCTCATAAACAATTTTTCTGCTAACTTTACGTCTTGTATTGATATTCTGGCCAAAAAAAAAATGTCTCGTATTAATATTGACGAAGAGATATATATATATATATATATATATATATATAACCGAAAACATAAAAAACAAAAAAACATGCAATTCCAGAGATCCATTGCTATGACCAAAATATCAATTAAGCCATGTTAGATAAGAGATCAATGTTCACATTAATTCTTAAAATAATTTATTTTTTAATTATTGTATAAAAATTAAGAAATGTTAGTTACACTATTAATAAATTGTTTAAAAACTATTTTGGTTTTTTCTATTACCCCCTGTTAATTATCATTTTTTACGTACCCCTCTATAAATTATCATCAATTTGAAAAACGTATATTATCTCTATGCTTTAATGAAGATTGACAAGAATGGTATTTTTGTAAAATGATTTATATAAAGAATCATAATAGTATTATTTATTCAACCAAATTATTAAAATGACTATTCTTATTTGGATAATAACCTAAATTGAAAAGTAAATCATCATTTTTTTTTTCAATCAAATGCAGATCCACTTGTTTTATTTCCTTTTAAATGAGCAGTTATGAAAACTTTTACTTGACGAGACCCCTTTCCCGTTTTAATTTGCCTATTATAACGAAAAAAAATTAAATGAAATCCAAATATGGCGGTGCAGGTATATTAATGCATGGTGTGTTCTCACCGTAGTGAAAGCAAAACTAAAATTTATTGCCCTGTAACTCTGCAATAAAATTAAAGTGAAATAAATTAAAGACAAAGTGAGTGTACTCTCTCTCTCTTTTCTTTTTTCTTTTGGTAGCACCCATTAATAAAATTTAAATTTTAAATTTGAATTTCTCAAAGGCATTGCCACAAGTTTCCAGCGAGAAGACATGCAAGATACTGCTACAATGTTTGAAATGGTAAAAGAGAATTTATTGCTTCCCATATCAGTGATTTGCCCTATACAATTTTCGGACAAATTGATTGCCTAATACAATATTTAATACCACTTGTTCTAAGCAATATATAAACGTGGTACAATACAATACTCCTAGGATCCTATTTGTAACTGTTTAGCTGTTTATTTGGAATAATTTATTTCAAGTAATGTTGTATTGCATTGTATGAGTTTTGTACAGTATTTATAAAGAGTTTTTTCTTGTAAAGTACAATATATGGAGTATTATTTTTTTTTATTGATTATGCGGGTTTCCCAAACTCCCATAAATCACGTTATACCTTATTAATAATGTCTCAAAAGTTTAACAGATTTTTAATTTTACCCCTGGTTAATAATAAATTAATGTCAAAATTGTATATTCATGTAAAAAAATAAAGAATGATGTGGCTCATATATAAATAGGTTAGATAAATTCTCCCTAGACCCTATAAATAGGACTAAGAGTAAAATATAAATATAAAAGAATTGATGAAAGAATATGCCTTGCAGAAAGCACCTTTTGATCAAATTGAGTTATACGGAAAACAATAGATTTAAAAGCTAGTCCAAGTAATAAAGTTAGTTTGAGGTTGAAATAATTTCTTAATGCATTTTTCAATCGCTGTTTCCTAAGAAATCTTTATTATACTTCTTTCACAATGAAATTATTTCGAACCAAGTTAAGCTCTAAAATTAAACTAATAATTTAAAATTACATGTATAGGACAATAACAGATGAATTCACAAGATCATCTACAAATACACACACACACACATATATATTCCCTGTCAATTAGTAAGTCATTCCCTTTCTTTTTTTTCGATAAGTTAAGTCATTCCCTTTCTGGAGAAGTAGAAATGTTAACTTTGCTTTATAGGGTTAATTGATAAACAAAGCAAAGAGAGAAAAGCATAAAGCTCAAAGATCAGATTTTCACTTGAAAAAGACATATTTTCTTCCCTTATTATCTTCCTCTCACAACACACACACACTTTAGGTTATCTGCATCTATTCATGTGTGGTGGAATGGAAATCTATATAAAACAAGAAGAAAAGGAAAGTAATATCTATGACGATGCTCATTAATAATTGGTAAGACGATTTGGACGTAAATAAAGAAAAAGGGATTAATACACACACACATAGATACTTTGAACAGATGAATTTTTTTATTTGAAGTTGGATAGTGATAGAGTGTCACACAATATTGACACAGAAAACAATCCTTGAACCATTGAATTTTGTGGGTTAAAACTTCATAATTTAAGGGTCCTACACTTATTCAAATCAAATCAGTCGCATTATTATCTCACAGATACATGCACACACAATAATTAATTAACCAGATTGTTCCAATAATTTATGCAACTTTCTTAACAAGTTTTCATCCCTTTTTAATTTCCAATATTATATTATCTTTCTTTCTTTCTTTTTTACATTTCAACCTGTCAAGGTATGTGTATTAATTAATTTGAAGGTGATTTGATTGAGTTTTGTATGTGAGATTGTGCTTGGGCTAGTCCTTTATACCAAAATTACTAGTACTTTAGCTTATTATTAGTTATTTACCTCCAAGTGTATGATATACTTACTTATTTTTCTAAATGGTTTATTCTTTTTAAATGTGGTTTTCTCTGTGTTTTTCTTCTAATGATACTCCCTCCAGCCCTGAATATAAAATAAAATTGACATTTTTTGATATTTAAGAAAGTAAATTAATTTATTGTAAAGTATTTATATTTATAATTTTTTCTAATAATATATATGATATAATTAAGTAATATATTTACTTTTTTTTAATTTCTTTAAAAAAATAGTCGACTTTGCCTTATATGTCACATACTTTGATCTGTGATACCTATTACTTGGTTGGACATGAAGACATGGTTCTTCATGGATTTCTTGATCATAGCTTTTCTTTGCACATATAGAGATGTTTTTAAGCCAAATGGCATCTACCATGCATCCTATGGGATCTGGCTCATCACATCTTTCTTTTATTTACCTTTTGCTTAGTTTTTCATATGTTTTCTATTTTGTTTAAGTTTTTTTTTAATGTGATTGTATGTGAGTTAATAATCTAAATTACCAAAATAAGTTAAAGCTTTTAAATAAGGATAAGCAATATAAAACTAAGTAAGCAATTTAAATGCAGTCTAAGACGTCATTCAAATATGAAGGATAAGGGTGGTAATAGCTCCCATTGGGACAACTCACTGTTGATTATAGACTTTCTCATTAAAACCAATTTTTAATAGGAACCTTTTAATTGATTTGGGGAGTATTATGGGACTATTTAAAATGAAAAGTTAATTAGGACATGATTATAAGATGTGGGAGGAGCATGGAACATTAATTTAAAAGTTATAATTAGATATGTTAATCACTCCAAAAACTTTGGCCAGCTTTCTTTCTTTATTTTTTTTTCCCTAATCCTATCAAATAACTCTCATTATCTAACAAACATATATTAAAGAAAAGAATCTACAATCCAAAAGTCACAAGCTCAAACGATGCAGCATTATGATCATAATGATTGCTTCATATAATATATTTTCTTCTTCAAGCCATTAATTTACACTATGCTGTTGCAGTGGTTCTAACCCACTCAGATGTGACATATGTCCGCTTTTATTTTAGAAAATTCTTCAATATCTTCATCATTATGCTCCCAATATTCTATTCAACTCATGTCTAATCTACAGTTGGCAACTAAAAATAGAGAATTATTACTTTTTTACGTGTGTACAAGAAATTAAGAATGGAAATTAAAGGTGATATATTCGCGGTATAAAAAATTGGATCAGACGTGTTTAAGGGTGAATATTCAGTTTTTTAGTTAGATTATGCTGATTAACTGAAAAAACCAAAAACCGAATTATATCAAAGGAAAAAGATAAATAAATACCCTTTAAACATTAAAAATCTTAAAAGATGACTTAAATTTGATAAATGATAAATGAGGACTCTAACCAAATTCAATAAAGAATAACTAACATTGAGTAGATAATGATCAAAACAAAATGACTAAAACTGACAAATCTTTTTCCCCTCATTTCGCCATTTACCAAATTTAAGTAATCTTTTAAGATTTTTACTATTTATAGAGCATTTATTTGTCTTTTCCCCTTATATCAATTGAGGAGACCAAACCAAAATTGAAGGCAAAAATGAACCGAATTGAATAAAGTGAAATATTTTGGTTCGATGTTGATTAATTTCAGTTATAATTGAATTTTTTGCTATAAATCAAAACAACAATAATCTTTTGAAGGAATCAAATCTATCAAACTAAATCTAAAAGTAAGCCTATAATATTAGATCTCATGTTTTATGTTTTGATAATAACTAAACCATCTTTAATAATCAGAAGAGATTTTTGTTTTAATCAAAGTATAGCTATGAATGATGAAATTCAGAGGTAATGAAAGTTGTTTTCAAAAATTAAAATTTTTGAAAAAAAATTAAAAATTAATTTTTTGTTTTTCCCCCCTCACCGTTATAGAGGAAGCCTTTAGCGAGTCACCCGCTGAAGATAGGTGACTCCATTATATATATATATATATTCTCTCTTCCTATAATAGCGAGTCACTCACTGTTATGTATGTTTCCTTTAGCGACTAACTTGCTAAAGTTAAAGTCATTTATGAAATAAAATTTTGTTTTGACTTGAGCCTTAACCCAAGCTCTCTCTCTTATATATATTTTTTCTTTTCTTTCTTGATAACTCTAGCTATAAGCTCAAGCTCCCTTTGAATCAATTTTTTTTTTAAATTCTTAAAATCAAGTCTTCTCTTCCAAAATCTTTTTCACATCATATTTATTTCTTTTAACATCCAAGATGGCTCAAGCTGTCTTCATATCAAAAAAATACTTGACATATGGAAAATCACATTTTTACAATTTTACTTAAAAAGCTCAAGTTATAAGCTCAAGCTGTCTTCTTAAATGTCAAAGTTTTTTAGTCTACTTTTATACTCAAGCTATTTGAAATATATGGACTCAAGCTCTTAACATATTTGTTTTCCAACATAAAGTCCAATTCATTCTATAATGCCTAGTTAGCTAAAGACTATTGAAAATTATGAAGCCAAGCTAACTTCAATATTCAATTTTAAAATCTTCATCTTCTTCAAGTTATTTTTTTCTAGCTCGAGCTTCTAACTTGAGCTTTCCTCTATCAAAATATTTTTAAGAAACAGAGCATCGTATCGTAATTGTGAAATCACCTATCTATTTATGATTTTGATACCTATTGATTACTTATACTTTTACAAGTTTTTGTATATGATAAAGAACATATTATAACCGACTAAATGAAGGTATAAGTTCAAATTTACAAAAAGCAATTTTTGTGTCAAAACAGTAAATACTTCATTAAATGCTATCAACTACCAATGTAATCTGAAGAACATTCTCTCATATCCTCAACGGCTAGTTTTTACTTAGAGAAATTCTTTTTGTCTCACAATGGGCATTTCTAAGGTGACATTTCAACGGATTTTCAAATACTCACAGCAGATATGCAACAGACACTTCAACAGTCAACAACCTTAGACAAGCTATAAAAGGCGATGACATTTATGAAAATCAACTAATGAAACCAACAACATTGATTATTTCTACTGTTTCATTAAATGTCTCTTATAAAAATTTATTGAGCATGGTTTGGTGAAAATTCCCAAACACCTTATACTATTTGAACACCATGGTTTGACAAAAATTCAGGTTTTAAACCATAGTTTCGAGAATTGAATTTTTTTTGCTTTTCAATTATGAAACTATAGTTTGCGTAAATTGAGACAAAACTCCTCTCACATACTTACCTCAGAATCCGTAAAAGCTATTCTTACCCAAACACTCCCATTTTATCCAAACCTGAATTTTCACAAAAGCTATTCTGAAAAATCTATTTTGGAAACCATGGTTTGCTCTAAAAGCTATTCTGCAAAAGTCAATCCAAACGGCCCCTAAGAGAGAGTTCTAACAGAAATTCTATAAAGTCCATAGTGAGGTACTTAAGGTAGTGGAACCTTAAGTAGGAACTTGAATTGCACACTATAAGGAGGAGAGTTTCTTAAGTGTTGAATCGAGTTTGTACTGAGACACTAAGAGCCAATTGAAATCTTAAGAGTTAGTGGTATCTCAGTGATGTATTGAGAAACTGAACGTAGGTAAGGAGTTAAGATCGAACCGGTATAAATCCTTTGAATATTTGTTGTTAGATATATGATTAGTTTTGATAATGTTACATATAGATGCAATATTTTAAGAGTAAAAAGTTTGCATAATGTATTTATTCTCTTAAATTGACTAACTACTATATTAAATGTTAAATATCTTATAGATTAGTTAAGATGAAGAAGATGATATCAAGTTGAGGTTCAAAAAATAATCAAGAGAAGAATGAAGAGATCAAAGATGAGGAGAAGTCTTGAAACAAAGGAAGTTCTTGTTGGGCTCAATTTTGAAAAATAATTATGAAGAAGAAGATAAGAGATTCAAGAAAGAAGAACTTACTAGATCTAATGAGTAAATTAAGATTCAAGTTCATAGAAATGGTATTGGAAGTCTCTGTGATCAAATAGTGGTTGAATTGTCTCAAATTGAAGTCAAAATGACTATATGTGAGTTGGAGTAAGACTTTGAGGTTAGAGACAAACCTCGAGGTTTGAAGAATGTTCGGAGGCTCTGTTTTCAGTAAGCAAAATAGATGTTCAATATTTTACCCATAGCTTTTTAACCAGACATCCAATTAAGCTGAAACTTATTTAATATGAAATTAGACTACAAATGTGACACATGGACATTAAGATCATAGATAAAAAAAAGTTCATATGAAAGAGATAAGCTTCTATAAAGTTGGTGCTCAAATTGCTTCAGATAATCCAGACAAGGTTTGATGTTTATGCCATATCTCTCAAACGATAACTCCAGTTGAGATGATTCTTTTTAGGCATGAAACTAGACTCACTTTCCAATGAATCTAAGATCAACCTAAACGAAGATCATATGATAGAACACTGCAATTTTGAAGAGAACATTGGGGTATTTCGACTGTTTCAGAATAGTACCTATTATTTGATTAATAACTTCTGGAATACAATAAATTTGAAGTTGATTCTTATTGCATTGGAAAGATGACTCAAGGACCTTTTTGGGGATAAATTTTTTTCCAAGTTTAGAGCTACAATAGTAAGATAACTCAAGGTATAAAAGACATGTTTGTCAGAAATCTCGCTGGGAAGCAAGGTTTCACAACAAATCTTGAGGTTTGCTTGAAACCTTGAGGTTTTGGAGAAATCTCACCTAACAGTGAGGTTTAAACAAAACTTCACTATTGAAGGAAGTTTTGGCTAAAACTTCGCTGATCAAGCGAAGGTTAGGTGAACCTCAAGGTTTGACCAACCCTTACTGGTTCAACAATTTTTCATTAAAATCTTGCAATTATAATTAAAACCTCACTAGCCAAGAGAAAGTTTAAGAAACTTTGAGGTTTGGCCAAAACTCGCTGTTACAACAAGTTTCCCTCCACAACTTGCTATTATAATATCAAACCTTGATGGTAGCGCGAAAGGTTAGCAAATCTCAAGGTTTGACTAAACCTTGCTAACACAGCAAGTTTTTTTTACCAAAACTCTTAGTTATATTCAAACTTTGTTGGCTGCCACGTGAAAGTTTTGCAAACCTCAAGGTTTATTAAAAACCTCAAAGTTTGACCAAATCTTACTATCCCAACAAGTTTTATTCCAAAACTCCCTATTAAAATTCAAATCTTGTTGTTGGGATAAGTTTTGATAAAAAATCGCATTCAAGCAAAGTTGAAACAAATCTCAAGGTTTGCTCCAAACTTCAAGTTTTAGTAAGTACTTTGTTGACCAAATCTTGTGATATTCTAAGTATTTTGATAAAGCTCGATATTTCAAGTTAATAATTAAAACCTCAAGGTTTCTCATTGTTTTTCGAAGTAATTACCAAACTAAAACTTTGAGTGAACCTACAAACCTTTTGTAAAAACCTCGAGTATTAATTTTATAACTCTCTTTGTTAAAGAGAAATCTTGAGTATGTTGGAAGAAGTAACATATTTCAAATCATCTTGAGATTATCCTAAAACCTCGAAGTTTGTTTGTAATCTTGAAAACAAAACAGAGCATCACAACTGTAATTTTTGATTTAATTATATACCCGTGATTATTGATACCCAATTACTCTAATCACTTCTATAAGCTATCATATGTGTTTAAGAACATATTAGAAGCTTCAAAGATGTGATAAAACACATGATGACAAAAAGAAAAAATTGGGTCGGAACTCCAACGACTATATTTCAATAGGAAGAAAAATTTCTCAAGAACCTAACGGATATTTCATCATCTCCAACGATTATCAAATCCACACCAACTATAAAAGGGGAAACATTCAAGATGAACAAGGTGACAAAAGGAAAGACTAAGCACGCATATTGTCAAAATGCTAACTTCAACATTTAGCTCATTCACTCTTTGTTTCTAAGTGATTATGTAATATACTTTAGAGAGAGATTTTTATTTGCACTTCAATGTTCATCATTCACTTATGAGAGAGAAGTCTAATTGTAATATCTTATAATCAAAGACGTATTTTTATAAGGTGTAAGGGGGAGTAACTTTGACAGAATTGTAAAGGCTTTACAAGTGTTTGGCCAAACTTATGAGATTGTAATGGTTCCCAAATACCTGGTTGAAACTTAAGGAAGATAGTTGATTAAAAATCTCAGGAGGAACCTGGGGACTGAATGTAGGTTAGTGAATGACCGAATTAGTATAAATCCCTATTTGCAAATTATCTTCCCTTATTTCTTATATTTTTAGCATACCTTATTCGATCAATTTAGTATTTATTTGTGAATCATTATTCAGACATTTATTATATTCACTAAGATGCAAAAAGATTTTTAAAGTTGAAAAGTTTTTATTTGACGCCCAATTCACCTTTCTTAGATGACAGCTGATTCTAACATTTGTGAATAAAAAATTTAAGAAAATTGACTCACCAAATTCACCCCTTCTTGGGTGAAACCTTGCCTAAACATATCATCTAGGTGTCTGTGGGGGAAATGAAAATCACATCAATAAAAACTATCCAAATGAGATCCACAATAAAAAAAAAAAGATCAAATCTATTCCATATCTTGAGAAAAAACCGAACACAAAAAGGAAAGAATGAGGACCGATGGAGGTGGAGGTGAAGGCCACTATTCTTTTTCTCTATCTCCTTGCCTTCTAATGGATGACAAAACTCGCTAGATCTATAATAAGTTCAACATTAATAGCGACGAAAAACTATCCAGCTTTGAGCTAATGAAGATGCTAATCATACTTAACTCAACAAACTCAAGTAGGTTGGAGATATATAGCAGAGATGTTGAAAATTGGGTTATTGGATCGATTTGCTCAAGGGGGTGAAGATTGAAGAAAGAGGGGCGAGGTCATGAAGATGGTGGGTACTGACTACCATATGAGTGGAGACCAGAGGCTCATGAAGACTGAAGAGTGAGTGGAGATTGGAGGTTCATTAAACCACGCAAATGTGAATGAGAGTTTTTATTTTCGAGGGTTAGCCATTTAGGATGTGAGTTAGACATGCTTTTAGTGAAAAATTATTAGTGTTGGACTTGGGCTGCAACCCATATGTTACTTTCGTTGTTTTAGTTATAACTGAATTTTTTTCATAATCACTGAACCAAACACCAAAATGTCAACCAGAAGTAACTGAAAGTTCGGTCATCGGTTTTAGTTTGATTTTGCTCACCCCTAGATCTATCGGTTCAGATTGAAAACTGGTGAACCGATCCTTTATTCGGTCTGGTTGAGCGTGTTCTAATGTAACACAGTGTAAGTGAACAAGTTCACCTAATTATTTTCTATTTCCTTTAAAATTTCATATTAATAATCTTGAAATCTTTACTTTCTCATTGATTTAGTCTCAAATTAACTTTGGTTTGACTCCAATCTTACCTAGTGATCTTTCTCCTAGTGCCTCAGCCGGTCAATGACTGGTCCGATTTTTAATACCTTGGATATATCTAATAAAAATATAATATATTATTATATTGTTATTATACTGTTGCCTGACCTTCTGTTTCTAAACTCTCATTTTTTTTTAAAAAAATTTAAGTTGTCAAAGAGAAAATCAATTGAAAATTCACTATACAAATACTCTGATACTATTTATAAGATACTCTTAGTATGTTTCACATAAATTAAAAAAAATCTTAAACTTCATTAATTATTCTATAAAATTTAACAACTTTTAAACTACTCATATTCAATATACATATAATACAGGGAAATATGTGTCTCACCCTATGATTTAATCAATTAACAAAAAACCGACCAGGCAGTTTAACTAGAAAACTGGTTAGGTTTCCGGTCTAGTTTAGTGTTGGAACTAAAGGAATAGGGGACTGTTATGAACTGGCCAAAACTGAGATTAAATCGGGAAAATCGATCGGTTTGGTGGGTTGACCAGGTTACTTCTTCTTCTTTTTTGTTCTTCCAAGTCAAGGAGCCACGATTTGAACGCTAGAGAGAAAAGTTTTGGAGACAAAGATGATAGATGGGAAGAAAAGAGAAAGTATGATTAGGAGAAAAATCAAAATTTAGAACGGTAGAGCCCATGATTGACTGAAGACTGAAAGAGTTTCAACCAACAATTCAATGAAAGCTTTAGGAAGGAACTTGCAACGAAGTGGAGAGTGACAATGAAAATATTATTAGCAACCCAAACATTAGAGAAGTCAAAGAAGAGCTGAGAGCCGATGGCTTGTGAGGGAAAGGGGATGAAAGATTTCTTTAGCTTTCACTGTATCATCTTCATCTTCGTCTTCTATCTGTTCTTTCTAACTTCAGCGAGGATCTCCTCTTCTAGTTTTTTTTTTCCTTTGACCCTTTTTATTCCTTGAAGTATCACCCTCAACCGTGTAACAAACCCTAAGTCCTTTGACCCTTTATAAAAAAACTAATTACATTACTTAATCATATTATATATTCTGTTTTATTATATTATATATTAATTCATAAGTCAAATATAATTAGCTTTCTTATAATTCTTCAAAATGTTTTTATGATTAAAACTGGAAAGAATATATGATATGAGTTTATATTTAAAATGTATGAACCGGCTGATAATAAACAGTTTCAAACAAATACTAATATGTAAAACAACAAACCTATGGATGCATCTTCTTTTTATGTGTTACCAAGACCATTATAAATTATAAGAAGCCTCGTAACTTATCAATATTAGTCAATTCATTTGTGAATAATTACTCTTTCACTTATTATTGATAAAATCATGAGACTTTTTTAATATTATTTTTTTAATTGGGACCATGATACCATTTTCTCTTTATTTTTCTTTTAATTTTGGTCACCTTGTTAAATCCATCACTAATTGTTTCATTTTATCCATAATTTGTTATTCTCTTATATTTTGAGATTTCTTGTTGAAGTAAATAATGTTAAAAAAATTATTAAATTTTAAGACAAAGTTAATAAGTTTAATATTTTCTTGATTTCGGTGAAATATACTGAGAGTGGTTTAAGAATAAAAATAGTATTATTTTAATATAAATAAGAAAAGTAGTTAAAAATAGATCTACCATTAAAATAGTAAAAACTTTGTAATTTTTCTTACATAACCTCTCTCTTCCCTACAACTGTGTTGTACCATAATCTACACTAAAATTAAACATGATAATAATATCATATGATCAATATTTAATATATATATTTGAACAGTTTTTTTTTTTTTTGACAAACCCTTAAATTTGAACAGTTAGTAGCACTAATAAACACTACCATAGTACTCATATGAAATCGAAAGAATCAATCTGAATGTTTACGACTAAAGATAAACACTACCATAGGTTGAGAGAATTTGGATATCATATATAAAAATTGATTACAAGGTAAATTAATTACTCGCTCACTTCAAAGTAATAAAACATTCAGTAAGTTAGCTATCCTTATTTAAAACTACATAGTACTTTTCACGTCTGACTTTATTTAATATGGTGACGTACTAAAAAATAAATAAATAAAATCTCATTTATTGATTTATAGAAAAATTAAAAAAAAGGAGTAAGGAAGAAAAATATTTATTATAAAAGATTTAAAATTATAATTATTTAGAAAGATAAAAATTAAAAAAAGTAATATGTTGGTTACTAAATTACTCCTAACTAACTTTTTACATTTTCACGGATGTTTCATGGCTTTAAGTGAATATAGAAGACAAATTAAAACGATTTAATCATATGCTATATTCACTATATATATGGGAAAATTTCAAAAACAGACGAGAAAAATATAGAAATCTCAATTTAGAGTAATAAAATTAAAAAATCTTAAATAAGTCTTTTCATATTTTTTTTTGCATAATTACAAATGCCACTAGATTTTTAACAATACGATTATCATAATTTATATATACAAGTATTTAAATTAACAACATAAAAATCATTTAGGAACTACGTATTTATGTTTTGAGTTGTTTGTGCTGATATTGTTAATTGAGATACTTTTGTTGTAAATTATAATACTCGTATTGTTAAAAATTCAGTAACATTTTCGTAATTACACAAAAATAAAGTACAAAAAGATTTATTTGAGATTTCTCCATTTCGCTGTTCTGAATTGTAATTTGTCTTATCTTTTTTTAAAATTTTCCTTATATATATATATATATATATATATATATATATTCAGATTATCCCTTCTCTTCCTTTTACTTTTATAGTACATACGTATAATTTTCTAGTTTTCCCTACGTTTCTTT
>JBAGKO010000003.1:8447502-8458682 GCA_037177275.1 Acacia concinna | reverse complement strand
GATATCAATGATGATTTTTATGGTGATGATTATTAGTTTGGTGATTTGAGGTGGCAATATTTTGATATCATGTAGATATGAATTTTTTGTTATCATATACCTGTTTTTGGTATTTTACTAGAAGGACTATTTTGTAAGTATTGATTACAAATGCTAAAATTCAAGTGTAAATAGTGGTATATGAATTATAAAATTATATATAATATTTTGATAGATAATTGCATTATTTTTCAATTTTTTACCCCTAACAGGTCTGGCACTGGGTTGACTCCGGTTTGATCCACTAACCTTTGACCCAGTTTTCTGATCAGTTCAGTAATCGGTCCGGGTTTCTAAACCTTGATCATTGTTTATAGATTTGATTTTGAACCCGGCCAAACGGCCCGACCGGAACCTAACGTTTGGACCAATTAGCTGATAATTGGGATTCTCAGTACAAAAGTACGATTCGAGCCCCACACTCCCACAGTGAAGAAGCCGTATCAAATTGATCCAAATGGTTTGGTTTGTATACAAGTTCAACGTCCCCAAATGGGCTACGCTAGTAGCGACAATACTGAAAACAACGTGCAAGTACGAAGCTTACAGTTCCGGGAGACAAATATTTTAGAGTGAGGTACTCTACCGCAATAAACTATATTGCACTTCTCTGGTAGAAACTTTTACTCGAACCTGACCAACTCAGTCGCCTGTCGGATTCCCCTGAAATATTGGGTGGTTGGTTATCCCATCTCAATTCTTCGTTGCACGAGTGTGAGTGCTATATGAATTTGACCTGCCTTGTTATAATCTTTTTGTGTTTTCTGGGTTTTCAATTGAACTCTGTTTTTTCCCTTTAGGGTTTGTTTTCGATGTGAAGAATTATTTGTTCAGTGAAAATGGAGCTACGAAGTCAAAATTACTTCTGATTTCTCTACTCTGTTGGAGAAGTTAATCCTATCAATTTATCGAAGACAATCATTTTAGTTAATTTCCCTGTGTTTTCCTGCGAAGGTTTTCCTGATCCATTTGATTTCCATTGACGTTCCATTGTTCCTTTCAGGCACTGGTTTTCGTGTGAGCAACCATCGATTGTTTCCCTGTAGTTTCCGGCCGTGGTTGCATTATTCCTTTTGGCTAGGATCATATAACGAAAAATTCAAGGAGTTGGGATCAATATTTGACACGTAACTCAGTCAAGTCGTGATCTTTCGACCTTTTATTGGCGACTGTCAATGGCATTCGCACCACAAAACTCTGTGCACGTTACCCTGAGCCTCTGAGCACCTGCCTGTGGAGTCTCTCCTTTTGTATTGTTAATTACAACAAGTGAGCTCTGTCTTTCTCAAATACTTGTGGGAATATGATATATCTTGTCATTCTTGTCGAGAGAACAATGTCATGTGACTATGTGTAACTTCTGTAACCTGTCTAGAAAATCCAGTAACAAGTGAATTATTCCTTTAAGCAAGTTCTGTTTTTTATGATAGCAATTTGACTGTTCTTGCTGGTTATTTTCTTACTGTGATCAATCCGTCTCTTTGCATATGTTGTAGCACCAACATTGAAATATATGTTATCTGGTTTGATAGCTACTTAATACGAATGAAAAACTGAAAAACTTTGTAGTGGTAGAGGTTGCAGAAGAGATTGTTCTCATTTTCCACATGTGGCCTGGGCCCTGGGGGTAATGGTTAGGGTGTGTATGTGTGCTTGAAGTTAAGCTCTTATCATTGTTGGCCTTGAATGCAAGAATTAACTCCTAAAAATGCCCATAAAACTGTCTCCTGAGGTATGCAAGCAACTTTGAAGAAATTCTAAAACATTTATGGTTCCCTTGCATTGAACACAAATCTTACTCTTGTCTTGTTAGAAAAAGTTTTTAGCATATAGCAAAAAGATGCAATATGCATGATGATTAATCCGTTCATGTCATGAAATTTTATGTTAATAAGCTCAGTTTTCATATATCTTCTATTTAATCATGTGTACCATATTGATATTGTTTGATAGTACTCTAGATGGAAGATGTCTCCATTTGCCATGAACAAGTGCCAGATGGTGAATGCATTGAGGATCAGAAAGAAGGCGGTGCAATCTCTGAATTAGATGGTCAAAATTGTTTTTCTGAAGGAAGAAAGGAATTTGTTGCACCTGCTGTTGGGATGGAATTTGAGTCCTATGATGATGCCTACAATTACTATATCTGCTATGCCAAGGAGGTGGGTTTTCGCGTAAGGGTGAAAAATTCATGGTTCAAGCGAAATAGCAGGGAAAAGTATGGTGCAGTTCTGTGCTGTAGTAGTCAGGGTTTTAAAAGAATAAAAGATGTAAACCATTTAAGAAAGGAAACAAGAACTGGCTGCCCTGCAATGATAAGGATGAGGTTAGTGGACTCACAGAGATGGAGGATACTTGAGGTTACACTTGAACATAACCACCTTTTAGGTGCTAAGTTATACAGGTCAATTAAGAAGCTGGGAACTGGAGCGAAACAGAAGCCACTGCCTGGTTCTGATAATGAAGTGCGAACAGTCAAGCTATACCGGGCACTTGTGATAGATGCAGGAGGCAATGTTAATGCAAACTCAAATACTAGACGATTTGCAACTTCTTCAGAATCTTCCAGTAAGTTGAACCTTAGAAAGGGTGACACACAGGCCATTTATAACTACTTTTGTCGCATGCAACTGTCCAATCCAAATTTCTTTTACTTGATGGATTTCAATGAGGAAGGACTGCTGAGAAATGTTTTTTGGGCTGACGCTAGGTCTAGGGCTGCCTGTGTCTATTTTGGTGATGTTATTTATTTTGACAACTCATATTTGTCAAACAAATATGAAATCTCTCTTGTGGCATTTGTTGGAATTAATCACCATGGTCAATCAGTGTTATTGGGTTGTGGTCTACTCGCTGGGGAGACATTAGAATCATACATATGGTTATTCAGAACATGGGTTACATGCATGTCAGGATCTCTTCCCCAAACTATTATCACTGATAGGTGCAAGGCTTTACGGAGTGCAATTGCAGAAGTTTTTCCTAGAACTCGTCATTGTTTTGGCTTGTCATTAATCATGAAAAGAGTACCAGAGAAGTTGGGAGGGTTGCGTAATTATGATGCAATCAGGAAAGCACTGAATAAAGCTGTTTATGAAACAATGAAAGTAATTGAGTTTGAAGCAGCATGGGGATGTATGATTCAGCGATTTGGAGTTTGTGATCATGAGTGGCTTCATTCTATCTATGAAGATCGAGTTCATTGGGCTCCGGTATTCATGAAGGACACATTTTTTGCTGGAATGTCTGCTGCAAGTCCTGGTGAGACCTTGAGTCCTTTATTTGAGAAATATGTGCACAAACAGACTCCTTTGAAGGAGTTTCTTGACAAGTATGAATTAGCTCTTCATAAGAAGCACAAGGAAGAATCTGCTGCTGACACCGAGTCAAGAAGCTCCACTCCCTTGCTGAAAACAAGATGTTCTTTTGAATTGCAGCTATCCAAAATGTACACACGAGAAATATTCATGAAGTTCCAATATGAAGTTGAAGAAATGTATTCTTGTTTTAGTACCACAGAGTTACATGTGGATGGCCCAATTATAATTTTCTTAGTCAAGGACCGTGTTTTAAGTGAAGGAAACAGAAGGGAGATCAAGGATTTTGAAGTCTTGTACAACAGGACCGCCGGCGAAGTTCGCTGTATCTGCAGCTGCTTTAACTTCAACGGGTATTTATGTAGGCATGCACTGTGTGTGCTCAATTTTAATGGGGTGGAGGAGATACCTTCTAAGTATATTCTTTCCAGATGGAAAAAAGATTACAAGCGCCTACATGTTCCAGATCACAACTCTGGTATTGTTGACGAGACTGACCATATTCAATGGTTTAATCAGTTGTTTAGAAGCTCCTTGCAAGTTGTGGAAGAAGGGGCAATTTCTCTAGACCACTATAATGTAGCTTTGCATGCTTTTCAGGAATCATTGAGCAGGGTACATGATGTAGAACAGAGACAGGAGTAAACCTTCAATAAGTAACATACTAGGTAAATGAACCATGTCTAGGTTGTTGTAGAATGTCCATAAAATGTATATATCAAGAGCTTTTGGGTTTAACCCGTGCTTCTATATCCTATCTGGTTCCATTCTTCAGTCATTGATGGCAATTTTAGCTAAATACCATGAACAGTAAAAAATTATTTAAATATTACAAAATTAAAGTTATTTACCATCATTCACCAGGCCAACGATTTTCAAAATGTGAAAAAGTTGTCCACCTAAAAAATGATTTTTGTCTCTCTAAAAAAACTGATAGGAGAGAGAGAAGCTAAAATCGTTTATCTAGTAGTAAACAATTTTAGCTTCTTTCTCTTATCAACCTTTTTTTAATGGACTTTGCTCTTACTCTCCCACCTCACGTTCAACTTTTTTTTTATATATAAAATTGCAATTAAATACTCCATTTCTTTTACTCAACCTTTTAGATCCAAAGAGAGTTGTAACTAGTTCCTTTTCACTTCACTATTTGCTTATTTCATTTACCCTTTATTTTATAAATCCAAGTGAATAGGAACATATTTAAGTATATTCTTTTTATAAAGTTCTCCCAAATCCTTTTCCTATTCATTTGGATTTATAAAATAAAGGGTGGATGAAATAAGCAAATAGTGAAGTAGAGGGGAATTAGTTGCTATTATTTTTAGATCCAAAAAGAGAGTGAAAGGGTAAAAGAAATAGGGTATTTAGTTGCAATTTTTATCAAAAAGAAATAAAGAAAAAACTGAATGTGGGATTGGGGAGTGAAAGCAAAGTCGTTGCAATAAATATATATATATATATATATATATATATATAAAGCTAACAAGTACATAAACAATTTTGGCTTCTCTCTCTCCTATCATCTTTTTCATAGAGAGAGGGAGGGGGGGAGGGAGGGGGGGAGAGAGCGAGAGAGAGAGAGAGTTGTTCTTCAGGCGGATGATTTCCTCATATTTTAAAAGTCGTTTGTCTGGTGAACAATTTTAAGAATTGCCGTAATTGTTCGGTGAAAAATAAGTTAAAAATACAACTTTAGCATAGAGCTGGCACTATATTATTCATATGAACAAAGATGTGAGATTATATGTTGTTAAACTAGCAGTGAAAACAACTGCCTGGCCATAGTGAAAAAATTTGAATAAAATACTATGACATTCCTTATAATTTATCTTAGGGAAAATTTTAAAAAAAGACAATAGAAATATAAAAATTCCAATTCAAAGCAACAAGATTTGGAAATCCCAAATAAGTCTTTTTGTACTTTTTTTCTTGTATAATTACAAAAATACCATTAGATTTTTAACAATATGAGTATTGTATTTCACAATAAAAGTATCTCAATTAACAACAACACTACAAACGACTCACAGGGTAAATTTAGTAGTATTTTTATAATTATTTAAATTGTCTTATTGCAGAAGTACCTACATCATGGAGAGAAGTATTTTTGAAGGATAAGTCATATGTAAGGGTATCATCTACTCTAGGGGTTTAAATTACCCTTCAAGCCTGAGGGCTTCCCTTATGTATTCCAAAAAAAAAAAAAATTATACAAAAAAGATATAAAAAGACTGATTTAGGATTTTCGAATCTTGTTGATTTGAATTGGAATTTTCATATTTTTTTTTTAGAATTTTCTCTTTATCTTAAATGAATGGATCTCTCACTATTAAATATAAAATCCATATATTACTGAAAAAATATGCACCCCACTATTTACAAATATTCGTTGTATATATTATAAATTGTCAAATCCTGGACAACATATACATGATAACATGTTTAGTTGAAATAATAAAATAGAAAAAGCTCTCCCTTCCCAGCAATTTATTTATACTTAAGCGTAACCTTGCTTGTATTGTTTCTTTAATGAACATAAGGGATCATTTTTCCCTTATACAGACCATTAAAGATCATGACGATATATTAGATCCATGGCTTTCCAAGAGGCATAAAAATCTTTCAGGTGTTTTTATTGAAACCATGGATACAATAGACTTCCTGTATACATAAATCATTCAGTGGTCAAAACGAACTTAAAATAGGATTTATCATATACTATAAACAAATAATACAAAATCAGATATTTGACCTCATAAATAATTGCCATGAACTACAGTTTCAATAGCTAAAAGCTACTTGAAGGTTGGGTACCTCAATCTAAAATTCCATTTTTCACAAGTGCATTCGAAACATCTATAGGTAATGATTCATACTGGAACCAATCCTTGGCACAAATAAGGGACTCGAGCGTCATCGAGCCTAATGAGCCCCGGTAGCAATTCATATTTCTAAGTTGTGTGTCAAAAACAGAATCTGCCGAGAGAGTAGAGACAGGTATAGACAAAATATCAGATGCCATTCTCGACAAAGTTGGATACTTCAATCTGTTTAGTCTCCACCAGCTCAGAATGTCAAATTCTTCTGCACTTGGCAGCAGGGGATCTTCCAGATACTGTTCCAATTCTGTCTTCATTTGTTGATTACATGTAAAATCAGAGATATAAATGTCAAAATCTGACAGCCCATCTTCGGCATTGAGAAGAGACTCATCAAAAGACTGGTCTTGACACAAATCAGTGCTGATCATAACTTCGTTTCCTTCATCCCCATTTGATGATGTAAAAGGAAGCACTTGCACAGTATATTCAACGAAGAGCTCACGAAGACCATCCTCAGCAATTCTAATCCATGGCTCAGAATTCTCGCCAAAGATTCTAGCAAAGATAAATTCCACTTGCTTTAGTTTATACCTTGGGTCCATGGCCACAGCAGCTGCTAAGATGAGGCAGCTTTCTCTCCAATACTGATCAAACTTCTCTTGCAGAGGCTTAATCAAATTATTGAGGAAGGGGTCCTGGCTGATGGCTGCATGAGTCAACTCCAACTGAAGTTTTGAAACTTCATGGAAAAACAAGTTTGCAGTTGGGAATGGTAAGGTGGTTAGAATATTGGCTGCATCAAACAAATACTTCAAATATGTGCAGAGAGTTTCTATTTGCTTCCATTCATCCATTGACAGAATCATTCTAAAATCAGGATCAGAAGTATCAAAGCAAGCAAAGACTTCTTTTAATTCACAGGCAGCAACAAGCATATGGTAAGTGGTGTCCCATTTAGTTTTGTCATCAATTACAAGGTCCTTCATACTAGGGACTTGAAGCTGTTGCTTCAGTTCAAGAAACTTCTCTTCATGACACACTGAAATTTTTACATATTTTACACACTCACGAACTTTATCAATGGTTTCTCCCATGGCCCATAGTGCATGTGATGCAAGGCGACTAAGAACCCGAGCAAAACAATTACAGCTTAATAACTGGCCATTGAGGATCACAGGGTTCTTCACAGAAAGGAGGCCTCTAAGACTTCCAATTAAAGTCTCATTGGTGAATGATTGATCAAGCGCAAGAGTAAAAAGCCGTCCTTCCAAGTGCCAATCAGTTAGGCAATTCAAAATGGATTGACCAATGGAATCATCGGAATCAGGGAATGGTACCATAATAACACTCAGAATTGGTCGGTGTGAATTCCAATCAGCATCAATGAAGTGTCCTCGAAGAAAAATGTAACCAACTGTCTGGCTTGAAGTCCACAAGTCTATGGTCAGGTTGACTCGTCCAGGAATCCCATCAATAAGATTTAAAAGGTTTTTCTTCTCTCTCAAATATATACCAACACAA
Organism: Acacia concinna; assembly: GCA_037177275.1. Taxonomy (NCBI): domain Eukaryota; kingdom Viridiplantae; phylum Streptophyta; class Magnoliopsida; order Fabales; family Fabaceae; genus Acacia; species Acacia concinna. The sequence continues at coordinate 8,450,983 of JBAGKO010000003.1, read as the reverse complement.
TCTTCTTGGACAGAATTTAAGCTTGGAACATTGAACTGAGGTTGAAGACTATGTACAAAATCAATGAAACCCCGGTGTTCCACAATATGAAGAGGATAATCATGCAAGATTATCATTTTAGTAATATCATGGTTGCTTCGATCATGATCAAATGACATACCAGCAAACCCAGTTGCTGTTGGTCTAGCACGTTTTCGTGGAGGATCAACTATTTCTCCAGAACCAACAGTATTGGGATATAGGCTTTCCTGATTGTTCTGGCGACTTACTGGACAAATTCCCAAAGCAATATGGCGCTTTAAATGGCTCGTGCCAGCTACTTTAGACCCAGTTATGTAAGCAAATGATTTCTTGCACCGTTTACAGTAAGCTCTGGCACATCCAGCTCCAACGGTTTCTACAGTGAAGTGTTCCCACACCATAGATTTCTTTCTCCCCCGCTTCCCTGGTCGTGTTTCTGGATCCAGTTGCTCATTATCATCAATTGGGGTTAGAACGGTGTCAATCTTCATACGAGCACTTATTTTCCTTCAAAACAGAAAGGAATGTTAAGAAGGCATCAATAGGGGGTTTAGCAAAGCAGGCTAATTGAAGATATTAAATATAAGTGTCCCAAAGGCGTTCAGAATCAGACCATAAAAAAATTATTAATTTCTGATTGAAGTGAATCACATCCCAAAACATAATATTCTAGTTGCTCAAGATTAGAGATATTTCTTGCAGCAACTTGTAGAGTTGACCTGAAAAAAAAACCTTTAGACAGTCCAATTTCTAATTGAAGCAGATTACATCCCAATACACAAGGTTCTAGCTACTCATGATTAAGGATATTTCTTACAGCAATTTGTAGAGATAACCTAACAGAAAATCTTTAGGCGTACTCCAATACTTGTTTCATCAATAATTACCTCTCCAAGTCAATAATTAATGAACTCGCACTTCCTAACAACCATTATCTGTAATTAGATGTCTGTGCACCACGCAATGATTATTTAACTTTTGCTAAATATAAAAAGCCTAATAGCCAATTTTAAATTCTATCAAGAATCATATTGATAGTTAAGAAATACATACTTATTAGATGCATAATAGCATATTGCTCTGAAATCCTTCAATTACATACATAAACATTCGAACAAAATTTGGATTTTAAGGGAATTTAAGTAGGCTATACAGCTATACAATTACAGCAACTCACACAGCATAATAGTAGCCATGTAAACAAGAACTAGAAGAAGATTGTAGAAAAAAAAAATTGCAGGAGGACAACCCATCATTATTGTTTGAGCCCTATGAATCAAAACAGCCTATCTTTAGTAAAAGATAAGGGGAAAAAAACAGAGAGCAGGGAATCTGGAAGGAAAAAAAGAGGGATAGCCATTAATTGGTTACTTGCAACCTTGCATATTGTTTAGCAGTTCTTTTACAAAGTAATACAAATTAACCTCGTTAATGGTTGCATCGTTGTTGAAGCCCAACAATCTATCAAATCATCTTAATCACTTAAATGAAGTACTTTGTTTCCTTTTCAAGAATTAAAATCATTAATAGAAATCTTCCTATCCATGAATATGGTAAAAAATTGGACCATATATATGGAAACTTGTTGTATCAAATCGAGTCTCACAATGGGGATCGTCGTTACTGATTCTTATGGCACTTAAGAAACATAGTTCTTCCCCATCCAACCATAACCAATTTTCCTTCCAGCAACTTCGAATACCTTCAATGCTTCCCCAAAGTTTCAATCCTCAATCTGGTAGCAATTCACCATTTATACCAAATAAAAAAAATTTAAAGTACATAAGCAAACTCCTAAAATTGTTTGTATAAAAGTACAATTGTTGTATAAGTTCAAAACTGGCCTAAAATATGAGAGGAAAACAAAAACCAAAAAAACATTGGGGCTACAAGCAAAGGGCTACCATCAAGAACGTTCGGCCTGACCCAAGGGTATCAACCATTTATATTAACACAAGTTGGAACAAATGACCTTTCATATTTATATTTGTCTATGTCTGTATATATCCAGACAGAATTTTCATATATGCATGCCACTCCTTGTTTTTTATACTATGAATTTTTAAGCGTGATCATATTTATAACAGTTGGAATAAGTACTCCAGCTTCAATGCTGGATCAAACGAAGGAATAGCCGCTACCGTAGAATCATTACTGCAATATAATGATCATTCTACATGCTCCTCTTTCATCAGTACATCAATGTCACACAAAGCCTAATTGTTTTAAAAGTTCATGACGGTTATTTATCAATCATAAGCAGTGATAAGACAAGTTTTGATATAAAAACACGGAACCTTCGAAAAAACACACTAAATAAACACTATTGTTAGAGCTTACAAAGTGTAGGAACAATCCACAATCCATCCATAAAACAAAGATGAATCACCACAGATCACGTATAACCCTCCCGTCAAAATCAATTACCTAACCATTACAATAAGACAAGACGAAATTGGGATATGCTTGAATGGATGTAATTATTAACGGGAAGAAAGGGGTGGGAAGGGAGAGGAAAAACCTTGATTGAGGATGCCGGACTTCTAGGACCACATACTACCGCCAGGTCATACGGTGTCGACGGCGACGACCAGAGAGTGGTGAAAGAAACCGCCAAAGAGTTTGGAAGTGCAAGAAGATCCGCTAGCGCAAGTATGCTGAACAGAAGCTAGTTTAAGCCTTTAAGGGTTTGGAAAGTAACTGAAAATGATTGTTTAACACGTCTAGAAATTTATTAAAAAAAATTACAAAAACAAAAAAAATAATTATATTTTATAAATTATAAATTATTACTTAAACCACAACAACAGTAAGTAACAGACACATTTCTGGCAAGCAGCGGTAGCACTACTAATAATAATATTCGCAATTAAAATTTTCGTAATATATGAATGAATGAACGAACATGTTTAATTTACAAACCTAAATTTGCACTGTTAATAAAATTATTGAATTGGCTTGGGTTCCTCACTAATGAACAAGAATTTAAATATTTTTTCCAAGTGAGATTATTATACATCGATCACCCTAGTTTAATTTCTTGAATATTATTACAATAATTAGCATCATAAAATTAGTAGGGCAAGGATTAAATAATATTGGGTACAAATTAAGTGGTTTTGTAATGATATGAATCAAATTCAAAAATTTTAACGAAAATTACAACTCATCATCATTCAAGCTATATAGCAAATGTGGTTGTTGCCCATAATCAAAGTGAATGAAAGATATTAATAAGAAAAACAAAAATGAGACAGATGATGACATTGGCACACACATGAACAAGCAAACAAGAACTGGAGGAGGGTATTAGTGACTGTTTGGAATGAATCAAGTCCATATCATGTTTTTCCGCATTTTCCTTGAACTGCTATATGCCCAAGTGTGTGTGTGTGTGTGTGTGTGTGTGTGTGTGTGAGAGAGAGAGAGAGAGAGAGAGAGAGAGAGAGAGAGAGAGAGA
>JBAGKO010000003.1:8408607-8426158 GCA_037177275.1 Acacia concinna | reverse complement strand
CATACCAAGAAGACATGCAAAAATCCAAACCCAACTTGATCTTGGATGAAGTCATGTTTTGAAGTTCCTCTTTTGTACATAGTGGGAATTGCAATATTTTGGGACATAGGCTATGGTGTACATAATGCCAGTCAAGTCATAGTTTTTTGGGGTATGGGTTGCTCCATATGTGTAATCCCCTTTTGTAATTAATGCATTGTTAGTGTCATATGTGTTGTCATATTAATGACAAGGAAACATTAGGTGGAACCGATACCGTAATGTTCCCGTGTCATGCAATATGATTGGAATGTGCGAAAAAGGCACACACATTTTTTGTGTTCATAGTTCTTGGCCAAATGTCAATGTAATAGGAAAGCTTCATCAGGTGTTGTTTTTGGTATGAAGTTGTTAATTATGAAACTTTTGTTGTTAAATCAGCTACTGACGTTGTGAATTTTCCATCTCATGGTGATGTGATTACTATAACCCAACACTTACATTAAAAATTTCAGAAGTCTCTCCTTGTCACACGCTTGAAGTTGGATGACCCCTAAAAAGTTGTTTTCTGTCCAGATTCGAATAACTTGTTTTAGGTAAATGATGTTGTGACATAGGAGTACAATAGTTGCTTAATATGAAAGTGGTGTTGTTAATTTTTATTTCCTCCAGTTTTTGATGGTATTGTGAAATAGAGTACAATGGTCGTGAAAAAATGAAAGTAGTGTTGTAAAAAACTAGGTCGCGACTACATTATATTAAAGTTGTGACTTAATAAACCCGAGGGCATAAGGAATCATATGTTGAAACCTAGGTCGCGACTTATTCAACGAGAGAGGAATTGCACACAAATAGGGTCTGATGGGCAAGCATGTATTGTGTAGACATTGGTGCAAAATGGTGTTGTAAAATAGGGTTAGAGGGTTGTGAAACATGAAACTGGTGTTGTGAATTTTTATTTTCATGATCTGAAGTTCAAATTGCAACTTCGACAATCACATGTATCATGCAGAGATTGATTTTTCGAGGTGTTGTGAAATAGGGTCATATGGCTGTGTAATAGGAAAGTGGTGTTGTGAATTTTTTTTCCTGATGTTATGTTCATTTTGCAACTTGGATAATCACATGTATCGTGCAGAGATTGCTTTTCCTTGGTGTTGTGAAATAGGGTTCGATGGTTGTAAAACATGAAAGTGGTGTTGTGAATTTTTATTTTCCTGATGTTATGTTCATTTTGTTCTGTCCAGTAAACCTGTGGAACAATGGCTCATGATTTCATATAGTGTGGTTGCCACAATATCACTTTCTCCCTTTTCTCTAGAAAAGTGAAACATCATTTTATACACATTGTATCACCCAACCAGCTATACTTGTACTAAACGTTTTGCATAAAAACATCATATCTGAACACTGGGTGATGCCACATGGACAAAAAAGATGGCAATACACCATATACTTGATTACAAGTCAACTATCATTACAGCTAACAAATTAAGTTACAACATATACTACTTCAAACGTTCAAAGTACACAACTAAATACTACTGGGTGGTCCGTGGATGTTTTGTGGGTTCTCTTGTCAAGAGCTTGAAAGCTTCGTCCCTGCTGGCATTGTCTTCATGGTTCATCAGCCACCACAATATATCCCTCCAGTACTGTGTGACTTGGTCCTACAATAAATGAGAATGGTGAGTTACAATTTAAGATTTAGAATAAGTAAATAACACAGAAGTGTACTCTAAATCAGATCCTATAAGCAGGAGTTCATAAGCTACACAAAAGGCAACTTGTTACTGCAAATAATTCTCAAAACAAGTCATGTGTGTCCAACGTGTTTTAGAATGTCAAACTTAGCTACTGAGTGATTAAACATCAGATCAAGAGACAAATACTAACGAACACAAGAAAAATACTTTATTGCAGCCCCTCTTTCATTATTAGTATCAATATCAGAATACAATAGGAGTTTCTCCAATGTGAAAAGTAAAAAAACCCAAATAACTTTACAGTCAACTCAAAATGCACAGTTACAACTTTTGGCGTCACATAATCACATCCTAAATGTTTAGTCAACCACAATTTAATTTCTCATGTCATTACTATGTAATGAATCTCTAATCTCATTACTATGTATATTCTGAGACCAGTGTGATCAGCAGACAATCAAGTGAGCAGTCAGAAGATTTTCCTTCAAGAAATGCAACAATTAGACGTCCTAATGAAAAAGCACCCTTGGCTTCAAGAGAGTCAACAATCACACCGTCATATCTGCAAAAGACACATTACTATCAGATGCAATTATTGTTTAATAAATTCAACCAAGATACTGTACTTTTCTCTTAATTTTATATTCAAACTAGAGAGGATTTTCTCGTTTCAGAAATCATGATAGTATGCATATTGAAGTATTAGTAGTTGATGCACTAATTTATACATTGATTATATGCATCCTAAGGGGGAATCAATGCTCATTGATATCAAAATCTAGTTGTCAATGGCTCTAAAGAGGACTACCTATACCTTTGGGGGGTTTTGGCAGGCAAGAAAGTTGAATGAAATGTTGTAGCGTGTTGCCTTGCCAGGATGTACCATTAATGAAGGAGGAGAAGAATTAAGATCATATACCTACCATCATTATCCTCTTCTGGTCATCTTGAATTTCAAGTGTGTGACAAACATTTGAGGGGCTATAATCAAAAGTCAGATTCATATCTGATGCAACTCACATGGAGATTCAAGCAGGGGAAAAATTTTAAATGTTTCACTGAGATTGCTGCCATGGAGCTGGAAAAAGGCTTTAAATACCCACACACACCGTCAACATTTAGAAATCAGTAACATAAAACTCATAACAGAACCGTCTCATTAACTGTAGAATTCATAGAATATTGGAGCTTAGGACCAATATGGTTTCAAACAAGAAATATAAAGTTAAATTTATCCTGAAAAAAACACACATGCTAATTAGTTGTCAGACTTTATGAAAGCCTGACTCTTACAGTTCTCTGCTCCTACCATAAATGCAGGACTACCTAGGGCACATCTAATTATGTCAGGACCTACTGATAAATTTGCATAGAGATATTCACCCAAGTAGAATGATCCAAATATCCAATTGATGCAACTAAGTTTAATGGCCGAAAGAAGGGTCTTGGAAAACTTTCTATTTATTAGATGCGATATGACCGTTGGTTAGCATATAGTCCATAAACACAGGAATGATAGTAGTAAGTTAGTAACACGAGCATATAAAGAGAGGGAAACTAAGATCATGAATTATTCCACTTTTAGTAAAAGGACAAGTAGAGCTATCTTAAAGATTCCCACGAAAGGAATAAATGCAGGTAAATCTGCCGCAAGTGAAACTCCTATATTAATTACTGAACTTCTAGTGGTGCTCCTACTTGCGTGTGCCGTTCCAAAGAATTATACCCACGGACAAGAACATTTTAGGGTTCTGAACAGAGTCATCCAAACCAGAAAATCATACCTTCCGAACACAAAGCTATTAGCTCCTCCTTCAGGTGGCAATTTTCACTGAGACAATGGCTTCTCCCCTTCCGCTGCAGCTATAGGCGACACCACGACGATGGTCCTCTTCCCCTCACTTGATCGATGAACCAGCTGGTGAAAACAAAAATTAGAGTCGGGCCTACTGTTTTTTATCTCTTCCATTTGAATTTTAACTAAGGGTACACTAGTCTTTTTCCACATTCAAAAAATTCCAGATTCCTCCTGCCATATTGATATGGAATTTGACCATTTCAAACCACCAAAATGTCACAAATAGAAAAGGATATAGACGTGCTTCCAATATCAATAACCCTGTAGCACACTAGTGCTCTAGTTATCTTTTATGAAATTAAAAAGAAAATGACACAAATTCCCTTCACACAATTTAAAAAAAAAAAAAAGGAAAAAGAAACCCGTAGCCCTGATGGCGACTGTCAAACGCTACTAGCTAACGACATACCCGAAGCCAGCAACAATAAGTGATCATTTTTATGTGGATAGCTATCATTTCCATATCTGAAGTTATTATTTCCAAATCCATGTTTGATAAACCCATATCAAGTCTAGAAATTAATTCATACTTGCCTTCTCATTTTCACAAATGTTGATTTTCAAATAGATAATTGTCATTTCCATATTGACATCTCCATTTTAGGAATTAATCCATACATACCTTCTCATCTTCACAAGTAGTCATTTTTCTTAAAGGATAGTTGTCATTTCCATATCTGAAGTTGTTATTTTTATATCTGAACTTGGTAAACCCATATCAATTAAGTGGTCATTTCTTTCCAATTGTTGATTACTAGAATGATTTTCCAGTAGATTTAATTTCATTGATGAAAGTATCTAGATCTGTGCGTCAATGATTGATGAATAATGTGTCAAACTTAGTGGCTGTTTGGATGTGCCACTTTTGTAGCTTTTTAATTTTGTTAAATGAAGTGTTTGGATGAGTTTTAAAAATTGATGGAAAAACCATAAAAGTAGCATCAAAAGCATAAGCCACTTGAAGAAGTTTATAGGGGCGACAGCTTACAGAGGAGAGAGAATTGTTGAAAAATGATTATTTGATTGAATTTTCTATAGACGCGGTATATCAATTGTCTCAAAAAATTCCAAAATAACTGTCATTAGTCTCCAAATAATTTATGGATACTCCTCAATTTTTCTTATACATTATTTCCATTCTTATCCTTGGTTATACCACAAATTACAACCATACTATTATATTTTTGAAATTCGAATTTTTTGACAGAATTTTCACCCAACTTTAAGAATTCATATCTAATTGTACAAATATCCAACTGTGGTTATTCCAAAGCTCAAATGTCCCTTATTAAGTCTAGTTTTAGAGAAAAATACTTTCTTGGTTCAATTAGGATCACAAAATTCCCAATAATTTCATTTTTGAACACTGCTCTAGAAATTGACAAATTTCACTAAGCGAACTTCAAAAATTCATATCTCTTAATATATACATCCAGATTATGCAAATGACATATCAAATTAAAGTTTAAAACGTCTAGTTTTAGACTGAAAAGTTTCATAATTTTTAGACATAATTTGCCTAACATAAACTGACATAAAATAAGACTGCCGCCAGTCTCATTCCAGAAATTAACCAAAACTTACTTTATCTATTATTGTTACATCAAAATTAACCATTTTATCCCCTTATATTTTCATATACTTAAAAAATTTGATGAATAAAAATTTGGGATGTTACACATCTCTTACTTATTTTTAAATAAAAAATTTTTTTAAAAATTTCATCATAAGTCACTTTTCTACTTATCATCTAAACAGTTTCATAAAAAAAAAAGTCACTTCTACAAAGTCATATCCAAACACAACAACTTCTAATAAATCACTTATTTTTTTGAAGCTACTTATCATAAGTCCATAAAAAAAATAAACCACTTAAATTAAGCCGCGTCCAAAACAGGCTTTTAATCGGTGGCTTCTATCAGAATGTGTACACTAGATATTTGAAGAGTTATTCCTAACTCTCTACCCTTCCTCGAACAAGGAGTACTGTGAGAACTGACTTGTACAAAATTTAAGAGTGAAACAAATGAAAGAATACGAAGCCAAAACGAACCGTTTCAGCAGCGCAATGCTAACAAATTTCCATCCAACGTATCTGAGAGAAATGTTCCCATAGCACTTGAACTTCCAGCACTTTTAGGAATAATGAAGACCAAAATCTAGCCTCATTTGGTAAACCTATGGGATTGAGAGTATTACAGGTTATCTTTTATCCACTTCAGAGCTCCATTTGCGACCGACCTGAAATTCCAAGAGTACTTTCTAGTCATCTCAATAAGTATTTTCACATTGGAGTGGAAATTGGCAATTCAGCCTATCAAGAAAATATAAAATTTGAATCTTTTTAGGACTTTGTGCCACACGAAAATATTCTTGTTGGTTGAATAGCCTTCGTTCTGTAACTTTATGAGAAAGCAATCTATACAAAACTGATGACAGAATTATTACCCAGCAAAATTCTTTAATTTATCCCATATGTCATCTTGGTCTTCTAATTGATCAGCTTTTTCTTCAACCACTGTTGGAGTTTCAGCACTTTGACCACCAGAAGTTTCAGCTCTTCCCTCTGCAAAGGATAAATATCATGGTTCAAAATTCAAATATATGAAGTCTACTCATTGGCTTCTAAAACTTCTCTACAGTAACTAGTGAATGCCGTGAAATGACCAATTCAAATGACATACATCATCTTATGGATTCAAAAATCAAATGATAATGATTGCATTCCTGTTGGAAAAAAACACCTTTATAGAAGTTGCAAATAATAAATCACCTACTGGAAGACTGAATGCTGGGACGGGGTTTTGAAGGGCTACTCATTTTCCTGCCTTGTGAAGCAAGTTCTTCAAGCAACTTGCGCTCCTTTAAACTGAAGGTGCAGAAAAAATTTCATACAAATTTCCATGTGGATTCACAGGAGAGTAAATAGAAGAATACACAAGCATGCATGCCCATAAACATACACATTTAGACGAAAAGAAATGACATTCTTAAAATTATATAGTACCTGATACGTTTTGGTATTGTGACTTTAACTGTAAATAAGTGGTCACCACGTATTGATGGTTTGTTTAATTTTGGCACACCTTTCCTTTCAAGGACAAGGACATCTCCAGGTTGAGTACCAGGGGGAATTTGTAGTTCGGAAATGCCTTCAACTGTATTTACCTATAGAGTGGCTAAATATTTAATTAATTGATGGATGGCGCAAGGCATTGCCTCAGCGTACCCAAAGAAAACAGAAAAAACACAGGAATCAAATAGAAAGTAAATCTCCATCCCACATTAAGCCATGCAAAAAGACCTAGTGATTTCTTGGAAAGCAGTGTCCACAAAAGGCTCAAGGCTCAATACGGAAAAAAAAAAAAAAAAAAAAGACGTATTTGGTTTATCAATCAAAGGTCATATTATATATAATTACCCCAATTCGGAGGGAACTTTTCCCTCTTGGCCAAAAATGGAAATTTTGGGAACATCTGTTCTGGAGTCATGTGGCACAAGTGATATATATATATATATAATATATCAGTAAGAGCAGTTTGTTAATCAAACTATGAAGTCTGGTTTAAATGAATACAATTAAGGACCAACATATAAAGAAAAAGTTAAATCAAATCAATCATATGACTCTATCATGTCTTAGTTTCAGATAAGTTTGCTAAGACATATAGGAGGAAAGGAAGAAAAGGTTAGGAGGGGGCAATGCTGCTGGTTTAGAAAATGATCCCATGGTTTTAGACCGCAAGGGGAAAGAAGAGCCATATGAGTAGGCTTTAGGTGCAGCTAGGAGTAAGGGGAGTGTCTGTCGTAACTTTTGTGTCTTAAAATCTTTTCTTTGGTCCAGAGAGAGGGAAGTTCAGTCGTTTAGAAACTGAGAGTGGAGGAAGATCAACTTTCTTCATCATTTTATGTTTCTGTTTTATTTGTCTCCTTTTGCATCCTCTGTGAGTTTTGTGTGTTTTTTCTTACATAGTAATTCCCCTTCATTCCATTAAGGGGGAGAATATTTGGATATCCAATATGAATTCATTGTTTGATGTATACTATTCTGCTTGGGCTATATCAGTTTTCTTCCTAAGGAGGGCAGAGCAGCCATTCATTACATACAGAGATAGAAAGTGAAGACATGATATCTAGCATTAGAAGAAAAATAAATGCAATAAAAAAGTATGCACAGTTGTATACTGACAAAAAACCATTTACCTTGACAACAACCCCCAGTATAGCATCCAGATAGCTGATTGTTATCATTGAAGAGAGATTAATACCATCTCTTTGAATTCCTGGGATCTCTTCCATTTCTAGATACACGAATAGATCACCAGGAGGACCCCTGCAATGACAAGAAGACCAGCAGCTGCTTCTATAACATTTTCTTAAGTAATAATATCATCTGAACTTACAAACTAAAGTAACTCGTGAAATTTACCCAGGAAAAAATTTTGACAAAGGGAAAAACACTGTTTTTCATTCCCATTCTACCCTTATAACCAAACTAGAAAAGCATAACATTTAAAAAATGAGACAAACATTCTATCCAACTGGTTGCCCAAAGATCATAATAACAAGGCTCAAAGATCGTATGTAAATAAAGAAACAACATACCCTCGAGGTCCAGCATCACCCTCCCCAGCAACCCTCAGAATACTGCCTGAGCTAACCCCTGGAGGAACTTTTACTTTAATAATTTTTTTAACCCGAATACGTCCTTCACTATTACATTTTCGACAAAATTCAGATATAACTTCACCATCCCCTCCACAGTTTGGACATACTGAAACCTAATAGAGAGATAAAACAAAGATTATTAATATCAGGGAGAGAAAAGTGTAAGGCTTTAACCACAAACAATATGGAATAGAATATGCATCACAAGCAATAAATTGAGTACATGAGGATGAAACAATATATGCAGTTGAAAGATGTACTGAAAAATAGAGAGAGAGAAAATCAGGAAGAAACTAAGCAAAATGTAATGTTGAAAGACCTGACAACTCCCATTGACCAGACAGAGATACTTGTACGACATGTGAGATTGTTTACGAGTGCTGATAAAGGGCCAACCCTTTACCCCCTACAGAATTATATGTTATATCTTGACAGTAGAATTAAAACTCCAGTCTGGACACCATATTGAAGAATAATAATTTCTTTTTCCTTCACTTTAGCATCAGACAGAAAAGTAAGAGGTCTGTATTGAGATCCATCAAGAAAAATCAAATTACCTGTGAGAACAAACCAAAAGGTGTTTGTTCAGTCCTCATCACCTGACCCCTCCCACCACAAGTGGAACATATTCTCCTCTTGGAGCCAATCTTTGATCCAGTACCATTACAAGCTTCACACTTTTCCAAATGAGAAAGCTCAAATTCCTTTTCAGCTCCAAAAATTGCCTCAGAAAATTCCAACAAAATATCATAACTGTTGACATTGAATAGGAAGTCAACTCAAAATTCCAGACATTCGTAGTATTAACATTAAAAATGTCACAGAAAAAGAAATTGGCCTTAAAGTGTATTTTTACAAGCAATGAAAGGTGAATCCAGCCGTTCATACATATATAAACATGTACAGCTAGCCAGAAATTCAGTTAAGTTCACCATTCCAACTACAAACCTTAATTAAGAACTGTTTGGCCTTAAAACTAAGTTCAATCATTTAAACTGCAGAAATTTCACAGGCTTGTTAACGAGGACTTTCCACAAGAAATAATCCTTAAAAAACAATTACCACTGACCACTTCCATTTTTAGCATATAAGGATGATTACCTGATGCCCTTCAGTCTCACCTTAAAACTTTCTCAGATTTAATCACCCTTTACCCCCAACACACACACAATGACGCATTAAGGAATGAAGAGGGATTGATATATATTAAACATGATAATCAGATTTAATTTTCAAATGCAATGAGAGTACCTTAATTAATGCAATGTGTAAGGAAACAACTAATAATTGTTTTAGGAAAACTTACTCATAGGTACCAAGAACGAATGTGAAATACAAATAGGTCCCTTGATTTTAATTTAATACTAATAGGTCCTGAGGGTTTAATATTTACAACTTTGACTTGTAAATGACGCAAGTTGACTTGTACATATGAAAATTTGACTTGTAAACATTAATTTGTAAATTTGACTTATAAATGATGCAACTCAACTTCTAATTATGAAAATTCAATTTGTAAATATTAAATCCCTTGGGACTCATTAGGATTAAATGAAATTCAGAGGACCTATTTCTATTTAATTTTCTTGTCTAGATCCTAGGTAATTTTCCCCTTTTTAAACTTGACAGAACTTTGTAATCAATCATCCAGCTCGCTACATGGCTTACCGAATGTCTTCACCCTTAATAACAGCACTGCGGCGGCGTGTTCCAAATCCAGTTGGATCCATGCCAGCAAAGCCACCCATACTTGGCCCAAAAAATGTCTCAAACAAATCAAATGGATTAGCCTACAAGAACAGGGTCAATGCATTATAAATTTTATAATATGAGAGTATCTCAGGGAAAGACATGTCATTTGGCATGTTTTTCAATTTTTGCCCATAGAGAAGACAACATGCATACAGTGATGTCAATGGAAAATTCTGTCGAGGTTCTATCAAACTTGTGCATGTACCACCAGCTAATCATTACATATTCAACCATGAATGCCCAAAAAACTAAAAAATGTAAAATACGTGTGAAAATACCGTATAAGCATTTGATGCTCCGCCTACCGCACTTTTAACGCCAGCCTCTCCATATTGATCATACAAGGACCTCTTTTTATCATCTGATAGCACCTGACAGTGTTGTACTTCAGAATTGAAAGGACTATAAAACTCAAGCATGGAGGGAAGTCTAAACCCAATGGCATAATCAAGACACCCATTCATGGCTTTCTTCTGGTACAGTGCAGCCATTTTTCAAAACAGTTACCAGCTACTGTAAAACCATAGCACTAGAAAAATCCAACAAGAAATGTGTGAATCTGACTCTAGCCACCAATGCTTTGATGACAACGCCATTATGGTCCAGGCTTTATAACATGCTCTTCAAAAGGATTGACATGCCAGTGGAGTAGCGAAAGATAAGGACAAAATTAATGTAAACAACGTGATATTAATGCTCTATAAGAACAAGGGGTTTCCTTTTCACCTATTTCTATTGGTTGAAGTTTAGAAAAGAAAAGAATTTTGCATACATGGGGATACGTTTTTCAGACACAAAGTTGCCTCATTTTGCTTGACCAACAGAATCTTTTACATCTCAAGCAAATCAGCTTTGAGAACTAAAAGAGTGTTACATGCATCTAACTCAATTTCATAAACTATAAATTACTGAATCATCCTGGGATCACCTTCCTACCCCTTAAGCCCAGGCGCATTTTAAATGCAGTTTCTGAACAGCACATTTAGAACAACTAACACCTGCTTCTGTCATGTGACGATTAGTTACACCACTACACCCGCCAAAGATGAAAAATAATCACCACGACTACTTCATACTTCCTTATCAAATACTAAATCGCTTCTAAACGTGATGTTGAATGCATACTAATTTAGTAAAGAACTACACAGGTATTCCAGTGCATAACAATTAACAAGGAGTTTAAATAAGCATCACTTTTGCGGCTCGTGAATCATTCGCATGATGATATTGGAGCTTAAAATTTGAACGAGAAAATAAATAACTCCAGCTATCAACACTGTACTGTCCATGCATACCTCATATGCAGCACTAATTTCCTTAAACTTGTCAATGGCCCCAGGTTCCTTGTTCACATCAGGATGGTACTAAGGAGAGCACGAGAATTTAAAAATTAGTCCAAGAAGACTTAAGTTTAGGCTGGCAACTCTAGTTCTAACAACTAGAAATGAAATTAAGACAATTTCCATTTTGCACATGCAAAAACATTAAGAAGATCAAGATAAATAAATAATCCGAACTTCCTCAATACAAATTTTATACCTGACGAGCTAACTTTCGATAAGCCGCCTTGATCTCCTTGTTAGTCGCGGATTTAGAGACTCCAAGGGTCGCATAATAGTCGCCAGAAGCAGCAATCGCCGTTCGGAAGCTCCTTGAGGAGGACTTATTAGTTAATGTCAAAGAAGGAAAATGGGAAGAAGAATGGATAGAGATGAAGTTCTTGTGGGTCCGAAGATGGACACCACCGCATAAAAAGGAGGAGGAGGACGACGACGACGACGGAGGAGCGGAGGAGGGATGCGGATAAGGTTGAAAAGAGAAAGAAACAACGGCCATTGAATTTGAAGTAAGCAAAACTGCTGGGATGATTCTGAATTCTAGGAGAACAAGAAGAGGAATAAGCGCTTGAATATGATCATCCTTTTACGGTTTCACCTCATAGGGAACAGAGAAAGGATCTAAAGTATAAACCTACAAAAAGAGAGGCATCATATGAACAGTTCATAGCTCAGGAAGAAAATGGGGTAGAAAGTAGAAATCAGAAAGCGAAGGTGAAGTGGGACCCAAAAGATAAGTTGTGGAGCTGACAAGACGATGCATAACAAAAAAAAAAAAATCTCCAATAGCTTTTACCTGAATTATGTTAAAAAATTAAAGGAGAATGAAATATAATACTATTTAAATTTTAAAATTTAAAATTAGTAATTTTTTAAAAACTTGAATTGTGAATTATCATTTTAGTTTAGTTAATCTCATTACAATTATAGATAATAAGACTGATTTAATATTTTAAGATTTAAATAGTATTTATATATTAATCTCCCAAAAATTAACAACCAAATTTTCATATGTTTAATAGCCTTTAATTTCATAATGTAATGGTTTTTTACCTTGTTTTTTTTCAAGCTACTTTTGTGCTTCTTATTATAAAGCATCAATTAAGAAGCATTTTTATTCTTTTTATTAAACACTTTTGTTTTTAAGAAACCTTTATTTTATTTTTTTTCATATCTTCTCATATTTAATTAAGGTAGTGTGAGAGAGTAATAATTAATGTGATATTTGATTTTAATGTAGTTAGTAAGGGTAATATTGAAAATCATTCAAGTTTTATGACTAACTTTAATGCGTTTAACTATTTTTATTAGATTGTGAGAATTGTTAGTTAGTGTTTTATATTACCTTGTTTAAAGTCTTGTGGTTTATTCTTTGGTTGGATTTGAAATTTTCCATTAATATCCTAGAAACCTGCAATATTTAATGATGCTATTTACTGGTTTTTTAAACATTTAGTTAAGGTTCAATCCTTAACCGTGGATATTCTATGCCTACCAAAAAAAACCGAGAAGCAACTACCACAAAGTTTAAATCTAGCAAAAGAGAATAGTCCCTCACAATGTGGTGAGTTAAAGTTTAAATCTCTACTAGGGATGTGTGTACATTTAGTGACTCATAATAGCATGAACAAAATTTCCTTTAATAAGAGAATACTTGTGCCTTGTAAGGGGCAACCACAAGCACTTGATAGGATGCAAGGTGATAAAGATAATATATAAAAAATACTTTGACTTTTATCACATTTTGCCTTAATTACACATATATCCATCTATTTTTAAAATATACACTTAAGTTCAAATTATTATTTTCGTTAAAGATTTTTATTTTTAATAAAAATTTATATTAAAATATATTTTATTTTATATACGAATTTACCCATAATCATTACTAATTCCCTAATTTTGGCTAAAACTGTTTAAGTAATTTAAGATTTTTTTCTTAATTTATTTTTTACTTTTACAAATAGTTAACTGTTAATTTTTTTACCATACGGAGATAAAGACTTAGTTACTTAAATAGTTGACAAGTAAAATGATAGTGTTTTGGTTAACTATAATGACCTGATAAAGGATTTAGTCATCTTATTTTCTTTTTAAATTAACTGTTTAGCATATAATTAACTAAAATAATGTCATACAACATATCAGTTATTCTAATATACATGTGACATTAGCTATTTTAACAGTGTTACTACCATGTCAGATGAATTAACACTATCAAAGTAGGATTAAGTCCTTTTCAAATTCTAAAGACTAAATATTATAAACGAAGTAAACTTGATAGACTAACATTAAAATTGAATCAAACTTGAAACCAAAACTTATATTAGCCCTTTAAATTATATAATATCTCCCATTTACATCATTAATAAGATATTATGAATAAACATATGTTTTCAATATTTGGCCAAAAAATGTTTCAATCATGGTGTTTTGCCATAAAAGAAAGAAAGAAATACGTGTTTAGCCACTTTAAAGAATATTTAATAATTAAGTTTTAACAAGTATTATAAAAAAATTAAAATTTTATAATATATTGAAATTGTGAACCTATATGTATTAGAATTTTTTTCTTGTAAAAAAAATATTTTTAGGCAAATAAAAGTGTTTATTCATTTATTGAAAGAGGAGTACTTTGGTCAAAGATAATATTTAATAGTCAAAATTAAGCTTCAAATAATGGTTGGGTGGAAGAAAATGAAATCTTTAATACGTAAGGAGAGTTATGTAACGTGTATTTTAATTTTAAAGAAGATTTATATATGTTTTTAAAATAAAGGGGAGGTTTTTAAGTAAATTAAAATAGAGGGATAGATATTGTATGTTACTCAAAAATATAGTGTAAATTAAATATTAAATACTTATGATTAAATTACTAATGTTATGTAAATCGCTTGCCAAAAATAGTATATTATCTAAATAATCTAAATATAATATATATATATATATGATTTAATTTTATTTGTTTAAATCATAAGCATATCTATCTATTGATTAAATAGGCATTTAATATATTATTGCAAATATATGAAGGAGATTTAAATGATTTTATATCTAAATTATTTTTTTCCCCGTTTACGTTCCCTTTAAAATGGGAGGTTTTGGGTCAGTTGTTAAACGCCGCACCTGTTGAGTGTTTTGCTATTTTCAGCTATCTCTTTTATCTCTATTACTTTGTGCAGCTATCGTGCAGTTTAGGCAAATAATCTGCTCGAGATGGGATTGCGCATGTCCTCGCAGCAGCAGCATTATCATGTCAGACCTCTTCTCTTCCTCCTCTGCCTTGAAACAAAATTTTTCTGGATAAAAGCCTGAAAAAAAAAACTGTTATTTAATCTATTTTAATGACATGACTTTGTCTCTCTTCCTTGTATAAAATTTATTTTCCTTTTCTATTTTATACAAGGGTTGGCCTTTTTCCCCATATCTCATTTACATGTTCTCTCCGTATCTTAATTTGCTTCCCATACATGTGCAATACCTAGTTGTAAGGGGTTGTTTGGTACATAGTAGGAGGAGAGGTGAGTTAAAATTTTAAGAGTGGATTTAATTAAGAACAGGAGAATTGAGACCTTCAAATGTTGATAAAAGGAATATGTGAAATTAAATTTTTTTTCAATGACTCTGTTTTAGGGCAAAAGGTTTAACTGACTTTGGCAAACCATGAAACTCAATCATGTATTGAAATTATACTATAATGCCCTTTCTCGTTTATTGGATATGTATCATCTTACCTTTTTACTAGATCCCATCATCATACATAATGCCATACGAAAATCTCCCTCCGTCCTAAAATATAAGAGACATTTAACTGAATCTCATGGTTTGAAGTGGTGGTTAAAAATAATAAGTATGTCAAAATTATAACTCATTTTTTACTAAAATACCCTTATTAATAAGAAAATATGAAATAAGAGAGAGCATCCTTATTAAATTAAAGTTCATCACTCTTTTCCCCCACCCCTTTCTGGGAATGATAATTTTTATGGTCAATACAAGCATTAATACATTAGTATTGAATAAGGGTAAAACTAGAAAAAAAATAATTAAAGTACAAAATAGTTTTCAATTGTCTCTTATATTTTAGGACGAAGTAATGGTAACAATTGTCTCAAATATTTTGAGACAGAGAAAGTATCTTTTATCATTTAGGTAAGTGTCTTGATATTGTCCAGATTTTTTTTTTACGGTGCAACTCTTGACTGACACAAAAAAAAAACCCAAGAGTTTATTTTTATTTTTGCATTAAGTGCTTATATTTATTGAATTTTGAATATTTAGTATTTGTGGATACTATCATCACTAGTGGATAATGATAAATTTTTACATAATTTTTATGAGTTAAAATATTTTAGGTATGCTTTATTAGTGGGCTGAAACCGGAATATTTAGTAATGTTGTTTACCTTATTAAATATCGGTTAAGGTATATGTTTGGTTATTTACATGTATATTAGGTTTCTTTTTAATCCTTTAATTATGTTTGAAAAGTGTATTTTTAGTCGTTAAACCTTAAGCCCGTTAACATTACTAAAAGCAAAATGTTGACTCAAATTTTATTCCTAATTAATATCATTTTGTCCTTTTACAAAAAATAAAAAATGTTACCATTGTTATGAAAATAAAGGATATCTGAGACAAGAGAGTAAGAGATCATAGAAGAGAAGAGAGAAACTTTCTCATTCAAGTTGTGTGTTACAATGGAGAGGGGAAGCTTCTATTTATAGAAAAATTTCAAGCTTCTTGGAGAAGTAAACTAAACTTCTTGGAGAAGTTAAGTGGCTAAACTTATTGAAGAAGTCAACTGGCTAAGCTTTTTGGAGAAGTCAATTGGCTAAGCTTCTTAGAGAAGTCAATTCCTTAGCTTAGAGAAGAAGTTATTTGTGAGATAATGGACGTCCACATAATTAATATTCATAACAACCATTAACTAATACTCCCGCCAAATCCTTTCCCCACCTCCCACAATACTTTCAGAGAATCCGCATAACAAGTAGTGGTGATCTTCGAATGTCAGATAAGCATGTCACTATTGATTTTTATTTTCATTTCCTCTCTATTTAGTGTATGCATGATTAGAGCAAATATGAATGATTGAGGTTTGATCTAGTTAGTACGCTATATTTTTATTCCATATAATGAATATTAAATAGATCAAATCTGAACCAATAAAATTTTATCTAATAGTGGATATCTAAATGGAGTGCAAATAGAGAGACATTGAGGAGGCATTATTGTTGGGTGAAGGTTATATTCTTTATAGGAAAAATGTGTCTCTACTAACTTTTCTCTCAACTTTCTTTTCACCTAATTTCTCCACCATTAGATTGACTTTTAATAGTTGAGATTGTGTTTGTAAAAGTGGTATTATCATATAAAATTTAACATTATAATAACATTTTTAATACTCCATATAGTATAAAATATGAGTTCCCTACTTGATATATGGTCCATCGTATCCTCTTCGAAAGCATTTTGATCACCTCAAATGTGCCATCTAGAAAAAGCCCATTTTAAAAGTCGACCCCAATCATTCTTCCATACAGGCATTAAGGATCTGTTTGGTATGAGGTACTGAATTTTAAAGGATTGGGATAGGGATTGATATTGGAATTGAGATTGAGTATAATGTCTTAAAACTACCTTTGGTACATGATAATATATAGATGTACTGGTTAAATTAATTTTATTCCATAACTATATATATAAATTGATGAAAAAGACTGTACTACCCTCATAAAAAAGGCAATCATAACACAATTCGTTACTTAACCCCATCATACCTCTCCGTTCTGCATCTCCATATTGATGCCATTCGCTCAAGTTGTAGAAGTGCCTTATCGCCAATTTTTTGAAGTGTGGCAGGGGAAAGGTTTGGCTTATCCAAAGTAGATGTGGATCTGAGCGCCTCGCTCAATTTCGTTTTGATTTGATTTTCTACTTATTTTACCAAATCCCGACATAGAGATGAAGAACCTTGCCCTCACTGTCGTTCTCCCCTCCCCTCACTTCCATCATGGGTGAAGCCGGGCCGGGGTCCCGCTCCTGGAACTTCTAGCAGAGCTGCCTGTCACGGGGCCATTACTCTCTCCCCAAAAGACTAGTCCAGTGGGGTGTGCAGCGCACCCGCTTATATAGCACTTCACCCTTCCGAACCTCTCCGATGTGGGACTTTGTTACATTCTCCCACAGCCAATCTGCGAGCGCCCTCGCCGCGGGGCCCACCGGTCTCACCGGCGTCCGGAGGTCCCC
>JBAGKO010000003.1:8391674-8408507 GCA_037177275.1 Acacia concinna | reverse complement strand
CAAATTTAAGATAAGGATAGTCCATTTTTCAACATAAATCGTGTTTAGTTGGAACAATTTGTATAAATCGTTATAACTAAACACGATTTGTACTGTTACATTTGTTTAAATATTTTTTTTAATATTACATTTGGTTAAATAAATTTACTGTTTGCTATATTTTATTAAAAAAAACCGTAAAAGTATGTTTGGCATGACCATGGAAATAAGAAATAATTTTTAAATAATGTGTTAATTTAAATTTTGAAATGACCAATACATTCTTCAACCAAAAACCCTGCCACCCTAAGACAACCGTAGCCACCTAAAACAACAAATCAGTCTACAATCAGCGGCTATAATAAAAACCACCCCTGGTCACCATCAGCCATCAACAATAATAGAAGAAAACAGGAAGTTGCGCTGGCAGAAAAAAGATCCGATGTCGTCCATCGTAGATCTGAAGGGGCAGAAGTAGAAGACAGAAGGTTCAACGCTTTCTCCCTCCTAAATGGCTGAGTTACTTTCGCTTGGGAGAAGCATTGATGTTGTTAGGATTCATTCAATGTAAAGTGGCAATCTCTAGCAATTCTATCCCAGAATGACACGATAGAATCAACCCTGCCGTGGCCTACAGGAGCTAACCACACTATGGAAGCACTAGATATTGTAATTAACAATATGAAGCTATTTTGGAGCCCTATTATGATATCCTACTTGTGGATTAATTAGAATTAGAAGACATAAGATGGAACTGCCCAGGAAGGAGTTGCACTTTTGAGACTGCTTCAGATGCATTGCCAAAGCATAGTTATTCACCACCTGTCGAAAAAATCAGTCACCAAATTCATCAGCATGCAAGAATCATAAATTTTGTTTTCTAAGAATAACTGATGTTCAATCAACATATGCCAATTGATTTATTTGAGATTAATTGTGAACTAAATTTTGTTATATTAGACATTTACACAAACTTACAAGACCCTTGTGATGGACACTCAGAACTGAGTTTTTCTATTCTTGGCAGCTCTTCTCATTCCTTCCAATATTCACAGCCCAATTCCTCTCATCTCTGTCCATCATATTGCATCCAAACCCATAAGGCCCATCTCATGAAGCCTCTAGACTCTTTTCCTAAAACCTATCATCATGACTTCCTCCAGTATGTTCGTAACCTACTTTATGATACAGATCATGACAATTTGTCTCCTAATGATGATCATGAGCCCATAGTAAAAGACTTACTGAATTCTAGACTTTAAAAAAAGAAGAAAAGAAGATAAAGGACCCCATGTTAGCAAACATGACCAGATGTTGACTAGCCAAAATGTCAGCACTAAAGATAAAACTGTAGGTAATTAAAAGTGTCAACACTAAAGACAAAACTGTCGGCAACCAGAAGCATCGGCACAAAAGACAAAAATGTCGGCAACTATTGGCCAGACACTATTGGCAACCTGCAGCCTTTACTTTTCAGTAGCGTTGGGAATTAGGGCCGGGGGGCCTTAACAGGGCTAGCCCTTCAAGGGCCAGGGCCTTAACAGGGCTGGCCCTATAGGGCTTGACTTTAAAAAAATCCTTGTTTTTAAAACCCCGGCCCTACAGCATTAAGGCCAGGGCCGGCCCTCAAGGCCGAAAGCATTTTACACATTTTTTCAACAATTTTTTTGAAGACATAAAATAGTATTTTACAACATTTAAAGTTCTAATTTAACACAAATTGTCTCAATATAAATAAGTAAATAACACACAAAAAAACCTAAAGAGCTAGATACTAAACATGATCATCATCATGTTCATCTCCTTCACTATATCAAGTTCAAGCACATTCGATTGTGCTTCACTCTCTGTAGGCTCTGGATCAAGGGTAAAAATGTCAAGAACTACTAAAATACAGGGCTGGCCCTTGTAAGCCTGATTTCGTTTTGAGGCTCTAAAATACAAGTCCGGCCCTCCACTTAAACGGGCTTAAATCTACTTTTCAGTATACTACTTTTACTTTTTGCGGTCCTATATAATAATGTCTTTGTCTACTTGTCTGTACATGCACTTATTATTGTTTGTCTTTTCCCACTTCATTTGCCTATATATATGACGCTCCTCTTTAGTCCAGGGGCATCAAAGCTTGTAATGATCTTTATGAATATACACTTATTTTCCCTTATGTCTCTTTTCTTCAGCTCTTAGCATATCTTCTCCATCTCTATAAAGATTCAAATATGCTCTACACTTGTCTCCTCTAGAGGAACTTGTACATCAGAAAGAATCCAATCATGATCCTGTTAGAGTATTGAAAAGCAATCGACTGATAACACTCAAACACATGGTTTAAACTAAAGGGATCATAAGTCTTAAAGAGCTAAGAAGAGAGAAAGTTAGGACTTACTTGGACTTGAATCTCATTACAGATTAATCATATCTTTGGGCTAGTTCAGTTCTTTATTTCTGAGTTCATTTGATTTTAGATGGGATTGATCTTGATTCCAATGACTTTGTTAGTTTATGTTTTGGATCTGGATTTAGATATTCTATTTAAGACACCACATAGTCATTAGGATCTAGATATTATAAAGAAACCCATAAATCATGAGTGTTCACCCTACTGAAACTCCCAGTTCCTCCAACCAACCTTCGAAAAATTCCATTTGTCATCCTAAACATCGGCATAATGTGAGATAATAGAGCTTTCCAAACGGCTGTACAAACAAGGTAATAGTGTCAAATCACACATGCAAGGGATACATAACAGCTAGCCTCTTCCATTGCACACGTCCAGCTACCCAATTCCTAGCAAAATTGTGCTTCATGAGTTTATTATAAATCTTACATAAAAACATAATACTACCTCCTGTCCTTAATAGAAGATCTACTTCAATGAAAAAAACAATCTACAAAGTAACTCTTATATTAAAGAGCAGATCGATGTAGTGTAATCATCATGTTCATTTCATGCCATTTGCTCTTCCATAATGATGGGCAATGAGGGTTAATAATGTTCGCAGAGGATAGCTGAATCTATGAACATGCTTTTATTGGAAGAATAAATGAATTTTGGAATTATTTCAAGTTTCAAACTTTCTTAATGAACCGTTCAACTGGGTGAATTAAAACGGAAATAAAGCTCAATCTGACCTCAAGAGTTCCCAACTGTTCCTGTTGTTGAGAAATCAGTTGCTCCGAATGCCGCAACACTTGACTCTTATTTTGGTACTCAATCTGGCGTTCATGCTGGATTTTGAAAGCGCTCTTTAAAATAGTATCCCTAGTCTTCAACATCATATTTTCCTGAGAACAAAAGGGCACTTGTCATACAATAATACTATTCCCTTTCCTCATCAGGAAGAAAGAAAAAGAACAGAAAATCAAGACAAGGAGGTTACGAATTCTAGAGTATTATGTAAAGATATACAGGCCTGTTAACTGATCCTGGCATAAACATACCTTTTTTAATATCGTGTTGCCTCAGCACTCACGCCCACTAATTGATCTCTCTAAAACCTCCAATATTCTAGATGCAGGAATTCTGGCATAGTAAACACTAATAGCACACATCATTCCCCTCACAAACAAGTCAAACCATTCTGCTCCATCTGCAGGAAAGTCGTTTGAAGCTGATTGGCTCTCAGAAGCAGAAGCAGACCCATCATCTCAAACTACACTGTAATGCTTTGAAAGACATCAGTTTCTCATTTATGAGAGGCTCCAAAAACGCACAAATAAACTACTCACTGTCCAGTGTTTTGACCTGAATAATTCCCCATACTGATTTCAGAGCATTAAATACATATTCCTAAAAACGGGGAAAAAACCACATCATCAGTTCATGCTGTGCAAAAATATAGATATGCCACTGATAAGTCAGGCTGCATGCACTGATGTTAATATCAACCATACATTCAACAACCAAAAAGGCTACCATTGAAAGCCAGAATAATCGCAAGTTTTTATGAAAGGAATAGTTCAGAGTAATTGAGCACTGTCTACTCTTACTTCAAGCAGAATTTTTAGCATGCTTAAATGTGAAATAAAAGACACTACTTTTGAAAATGGAAGTCCAACATAAGTAAATTCCATATGCTCCTTAAACATGCTGCTTTCAATTCCTTCTACAATTAAAATACTGTTATGACCCAACACAAAAACTTCTAAACTTTAATATATTAAGACAGATTACACTCAAGTAAAATTAAGGACTAAAACCTCATTACATTCAAAGACAAAACCCTACTGCGGTATGCTGATGCAGGGGAATAACAATTGCAACTTGATACTGAATAAAAGATACAAAACAACAACACAAACAGGTTTTGGTAACCCTGGGGCCCTTTTCTTCCATTAGCACTAGGTTCCCCACTTCCAAGCGTAACATGAGTTTCACTAATTGAGAACTGCACAACCTGTTAACATCTCAAAGTTGAAAAATAAATTGAGAACCATATCCAAATGAATACTCTAGTAATCTAGTAACAGAAGTTAAATCCATAATAAAAAAAGTTAAATTGATTACAACAAATTTGTTTGCTTTTCTTTGGGTGTGAAAAAATATCATTTATCTTGGACACTTTGCTATTCCCTTCAACTCTAATTTATAGTCATGGCGTCCTCTTGCCCATGATGAAATGACATAGCAGCCGAATAGAACTTAAATAAGCTGGTAAAGAAAGCAGGAATAAGTCCTAGATCTATTTATAAAGCTTAAGAAATAATTAAAAAAGGGCATCCTAGTGCAAAGATCCCACCAGTGGGGTCTTTAGAGTGATGCATGCAGCCTTACCTAATTGGGTCTCTAGAGAGTTAGATGTTAACAGCCTTACCCTAAGTAGAGAGACTATTTTCAAAATTGGTCTTCGTTTTGACTCTTGTCATAAAAAAAGTGAGTCCAATGCTCTAAAGGGTCAAATGTACGTAGCCTTATCCCCACAAGCAGAAAGGCTATTTTTGAAAATAAAACCCCGTGACCTCCTAGTCACATGATAATAACCTTTACCTATTTTGACAATTCTAATTCAAATTCAAATCTAAGATCTAAATCTAATTTTAATAACAATAACTAACAGCCTCAATAAAAATTTATACCTGATTCGATAGAGGCCTTAATCTCCTCGCAAAGAAAGATAGAAAAAGAAGGCAAATCATAAGGGAACAGCAAAAAAGAAGGATAGACTGCCATCACATGGGTTTCTCTAATTGAGAACTGCACAACCTGTTGACATGCTAAGGTTTAAATATAAATTCAGAACCATATCTAAATAAAACTCTAGTAATCTAGTAAAAAGTTAAATCCATAATAACAAAATCTTATGAACAAGGTGTGAAAAGAATTATTTCCTCTTGGCCACTTTGGTCTTTGCTCTGACTCTATTCTCTAATCATAGCATCCTCTTGCCCACGAGAGGAGGAGGGCAATAGGAGGACGTGACCGCTGAAAATGACCTGCATAGGCATGTTAAAAGTAAATTCAGGACCATATCCAAATAAAACCTCTATTAATACGGTAACAATAGTTAAATCCATGATAACAAAATTGTGTGAACAACTTCATAGGGTATGAGCAATCATTTCTTTTTGGACACTTTGATTTAAGTGGCATAGGGTACCGGACTCCCAGAGGTGGTTTGCGGGGAAGGTCAAATGTATGTAGCCTTACCCTATAAGTAGAAAGGTTGTTTTCAGGATTTAAACCCATAACCTATGTTTTACTGTATAACTGTAATTTTAGTTTAATTGTTAGCTAAGGGTAGTTAGAGATGATAGTCATTAGTAGACAGTTAAGCGCTTAATCTCCCTAATTACCCTTAACTAACTAGCGGTTAAATTGAAATTACAATTATATAACAATCTATTAGTCATATGGCAAACCTTAACTATTGATTTGAGGCTCACCCTTCTATTTTGATAATTCAAATTCAAATAAAAACTCTATTACACTTGAACTTTCCTTAATAAAATCTATTTACATGACAAGCTAAATTTCAATAAGCCATCTTAATCTCCTCATTAGTCAAGATTTTAAAAAGAAAATCAAGGAAACAGATAGAAGAAAACCACAAATAGGAGAATGGAATGCCATTATCACATGGGTTTCACCATTGAAAACCGCACAAACCTCTAATACTCCATAAACAAAGTAATCCAGTACCAAACGTTAAAGTCAAATCAATAATAGCAAGGTTGAAAAAAAAGAAGTTTAGAACTATATCCAAACAAAAACTCCAGTACTCCAGAAACAGTAATTTGGTAACAACCGTGAAGTCCAAAATAAGGAAAGTCAAACCCATATTAGCAGAATCATATGGAAAAACTTTTGAAGATGTGAAAAGTCAGATCATTTCTTTTTGGAAAACTCCTTCGCTTGGACTACAATCTCTAGCCACGGCGTCCTCTCGCACATGAGAGGATGCGGCAGCAGAATCGGATCGGAACAAACATGCGGTGGAAGAACAGAAAAAGTCCTATGATGAAGATTTTCCGCCAAACGCTGTGGCGGACGAGGTTGTACATATGACGCCAGTAACGTGTGCGCTCACCAAAGTGCCTGTAGAGGTAGTACCATGCACGGTGACGGCCGTGAAGGAGGAAGTAGAGGTGGGTAAAGCTGAATAAATGCTGCCATATCCTGTATCTGAATGGTGGTGTAATAGGTGGCGGAAGAGGTGGAGCAAGCCGGCTCTGAAGTGGCAGATCAATCAGCTCGATCCGCATAGTCTGACCAGGCAACATCGGGAGGAGAAGCACACGGGACCTAGAGGCCCCACCAGGCGAATATACCGTCACACGCACGTAAAGTCCCGCCATATTCCTAAACAATGCTGTAAAAATAAAAAGACCATATCACAAAGGAGACAAACATCACAAGTGGGAAAAAAAAAACCCATCAAATTAGAAGTTGCAAATGGATAATTAAGATACATGCCATACTGATTCAAAAAAAAAAAAAAAGATTTTGTTGGTTAGTTTTCTCACACAAAAGTCTAGTTTGAAGATCTTCGTTAATTGACTGACTCGTTAATTTGCCACGTACTTCGAAGTTCGAACCGTTAGTGATTTGTACTTCTCATCATCATCCAATAAATATGACTACAAGTGCATGTATTTTTACTAGTGTCATTAAGTGTAGTGGGTAATGCGAAAATTCTTGCCGAGCACCTTGTGGAAAAATTTGTGAACGTAAGGTATATACAAAAGAAAATTTGGGGGTCTTTTTTTTTTGTTGTTGCCCCGTTTTTTTTTTTGAGGGGAGGATATTGAAGTTCTCTCACCACTAGAGGAAACATGGAAACTCTACTCTTATGATTAGGATGTTGATGGTTTCAAGGGAAACTGTAGCTAAGTAGCTAGAACCAAAATCCCCAAAGCAACAAAGAGCTTTTCTTGGATTGGCAAGATATTACAGGCGGCTTATTAAAGGGTATGAGTCATTAGCAAAGACTCTCACCCTTTTATTGCACAAGGATGCTGATAGAACTTGCAGTAGGCAAGTCAGAAGAAATTCAATAAGGAAATAGGAACTAGAAGGAATTGACTCCAAAACTTAGGATGATCTTGAGAAAAAAAAGCGTGATAAGTTTCCACACAATGATTGATGACCTCCGTTTGACCATGTATGAGTTTGAAGACTTTTTGCCAAAAATAACCCAAATAGTGTCATGGTCATAAACGATTGATCTTGGAAAATCATGAAGTCTGATAATCTCCTTACAAAATGTTCTAGCAGCTGTTTTGACAATATAGTGTCCTAGCATACCAATGAAATGAGCATATTTGCTCATATGATCGACAATAACAGAATAGCCTCCTAGCCATTAGATTTAAGTAACCTAATAATAAAACCGAGTGAAATGTCATCATATATTTGTTGAGGAATCTCAAGAGACTGTTGAGGTCTTACAGGAGCTTGTAGAAAATATTTAGTACAAGGACAAGGCATTAGGTGACATTTTTTGACTTCATCCTTCATATTTTCCCAAAAGAATTGGTGTTGTAGGCAGTTGAGAGTTTTTAACTGTTATGGAATGTTTAGTAAATATAAATGTAATTAGGGAACTGGGGATTAGTTAATAATTAGGTTAGTTAATTAAGGATAGAGTCAAGCGTTACTAGCCTAGAGTGGCATTAACCATTGTAAGAGCAGCGCTAGGCAAGAGAGGCTTAGCCATGGCTACTTCGTGTAGGCGCCCCTACTCTCCTATTATAATTTCCTTAAGTACCTATGATGTCTATAAATAGATCAGACCCCCTCCGGTACAATCTGTTCTGTTCTGTTTCGCAATGAAAGGCACCTTAGATGTTACAGAAATTCAATGACCAATATGGAAGACAGAATTCTCGCCATAGTGACCAAGTTACACAACCTTGATTTGGTCAAGTTACAGAAATTGGATACCGTAGATGAACTCCAAGAGTCTGTGCTGGGATTTAGAGATGAGTTACACAATATGGGACGTGAATTTCATACCATGTTACAAACGGCACTCAACAATCAGGAGGCCAAACAGCAGGATCTCAACGCTAGACACAACGGCAATTCCCGAAACGGAGGAGGACAACCAACTCCATTTACCAAGGCAATGATATTAATAACTAGATAGTGAAGTTTGAAAGGTTTTTCAAATTTGATGGCATCCCAGAGAATTCCAAGATTCGGATCGCTTCAATGTATTTCGATGACGATACATTTCGTGGCAAGTAACAAAAAAAAAGATGGGGAGTACAGCCTCCACCGTGGTACGATACATTAATCAACTCGAGAGCTTTCAGCCCCACCTTCGAAATACTTAAGGGGCTGTTTGGTATGAAGGAAGGGGAAGGAAAATAACCATTTTACGGAAAATTGCAACTAGGTCCCAATTAAAGACTTTAGTTACAGTCAGGTCTCACAAAATCACCAAATTGCAATGAGCTTCTAAGGACCTAGCTGCAATTAATTATAAAGGTGAAAAGATATATATGCCCTCTTCAATTAAAATTGAATACACTGATTCTGAAGATTTTATAGCATAAATTTTTAATTAAAAATATATCTCTTTTTAAATAATGTGAGAATCGTTTGATAATTGACGATAATATTTCAATTTTTAGGTTTAGAAGACAAGGTTTTGTTTTACATAATAGAGGGCATATTTGTCTTTTCACGTATAGAATTAATTACATCTAGGTCTCTTGAGAGCTCACTGCAATTTGGTGATTTTGTGGGATCTGGCTGTAATTAAATTTGCTAATTTGAACCTATTTGCAATTTTTTCTAAAAGGTTATGAGTTGTATTTAAAAAATTGGAAAAATAGAGTTATAAAATTTTAATAAATAGAAAATGTAACATATAAAAAAATAATTAAAAACTTATAATCCCACTTCTCTAATTTTTTTAAAAAAATTCAATTTATAAAAAAATTTTCTTCCTACCCCACCCCTCCCCTCCCCTCCAAATCCCTCATACTATACTAAACAGAGCCTGTTTAGTACGAGACATTAGGGGGTAAAGATAGGGATTGAGTAAATTATATTGTTTAGTATGAGGGATAGGGAATCCCTAGGATTGCAATCCCACGAAAGTGGGATTGATGCAAAACTACCCCAACCCCTAGTATTGACGAAGCAATACAGGGATTGAAAAATGTTTGGACAAAATTGTCACTATTTATAACAATTTTTAAACTAAAGTATCCACATCTTATTTTTCGTATTATCGCTCGACTTCTCTCACTTTTATATACTCGTCTTCAACCGCATCTCTTATCGCCTTCTCCGTCTTTAATTAGTCATATTCTCTTTCCTCTCCGATCTTTGATATTTTCCAACAGTGCCCACCCCTTATCTCTCCCATTCTTTCTAATATTTTCTTCTTCTACGTTGACATGGAATTTTTCATCGTAGAGTACGATTTACAATTTTCATATCTACAAATTTTTTCTGTTAATTCTTCTTTTTAATTTGGTGAATAATCTTTAAAAATCTCATCCATGTATTCGGTTATCTGTGAATTAAAAAATATACTTTAGTATTAATGTTTTTGATATTTTTGAAAAATATTAAATTTTTACGAAAATAAAATCTCAACCTTACTTATTTAATTTAATATTTACTTATATCGCATCTATCTTAGAAATATAAATATAAAATATTATAATTATATTTAAATTGATATGATTATATATCTATACCAAATATTATCATATATAAAATATTTTTTTGTTCTCCAATGCAAATATAGGATTTACTACATTTTTTTACACAATTAATCCAACATATTGTAAGTCAGCTAAAAAAATAAAATCTAAAAATAATATCAAACCCTCAAATGTTGGAACCACTGGTTGCAAAGAAGGTGGGGTTATAAAGTTTAAGGTTAAATAAGGATATTATTGTACTTTCATAAATTATGTTATATTTATAAAATAAAATTAATGATAATATTCCTACTAAATCTTACTTGCTACCAAACATAATTTAATAGTCCAATTCTAATCCATGCCCCAGTCCCTTTCCCTATCTAAATCCCTCTCTCACTCCATCAAAACTTAAACAACGTATCAAACAGGGCCTAAGGGTTTGTTTGGTATAAGGGGAGAGGAGGGGAGAGAAATTAGGGGATTTTGTTCCACTCCCCTTGTTTGGATAACAAAAAATTTTAGAAATGGACGAAAAATCTTAGAAAATGTTTCCTCTCTTCCCCTCCTAACCCTGTCCTCCAAAATTGGGAGAATTTGAAGGGAAAATGTTATATTTTAGCTTCTATTAATTAACATACACATGATCTTTATTCTTTTTTAATATATCTAGGTTGTCTCTCTTTTAGATTTGTGTTATACATTGTTAATATTATACTGTATTATATTTTTACTACTCTATGCATATTTTTAATAAG
Organism: Acacia concinna; assembly: GCA_037177275.1. Lineage (NCBI taxonomy): Eukaryota > Viridiplantae > Streptophyta > Magnoliopsida > Fabales > Fabaceae > Acacia > Acacia concinna. Next base: position 8,397,666 of record JBAGKO010000003.1, on the reverse strand, counting down.
AAAAACAAATTAATACACACATTTTAAAAGTTATAGGCAAAATTTTTTTGTTACATGACAAATATTAATTATCCTTTATATGCTATACTTCAAAAAGTTTTACATTGATTAATGTCTATTTTATTTTCTATTGATTATATTCTTATGTTGTTGATTACATTTTTTCTACATTATAAAAATCCCTCCCCTCCCCTCTCTTTTTATTCATCCAAATAAGGTAAAACAAAATCCTTCTTAGACCCTCCCCTCCCCTCCATTAAGCCAAACATACCTTATGTGATCTCACGCCAGATGGGATCTTCAGTGGAATTTAACACCAATTTTGATTTAATTTCAGCACGATTGGATTTACCCAAAGAGTATTTGGTTGATATATATATCAGCCCTCAAGGAGGAAAGTATGGATTTGGTTTTGCTATTCAACCCATAGAGAAAGTGTGTGTTTGGAGAGGTGTTTAGATGGCTTAATTGTGCTTATAGATGCATTTGTTTTCAAATTGGGATAATGCAATGTTTGGACTGACGATGAATGTGACTTGACTTATGGCTGAAACGCAATGAATCACAGAAGCAGCTGTTCAGGTGCTTATAGAGAATCCAATAGCAGGGTTGAAACAAATAACGATAAAAAAGCATTAAATGCTATTCTAAAAAGTATCTACCCATTTTCTCTTTCTTCCCCACCCCCAACCCCAAAGGCTCGTGACACCACATACACCACACACACGCACAGATCGAGCTCGTTTTACCATGTCATTAATTTTATTGTTTTTTTAAATGTTTGTGAAAAATTATTTCTCATTTTTTGAAATTTTTAAATATCAAATTAAATATGTAATCTATAAAATATGATTCATGCTTTTTTCAATCATTTCCATAAAAAAGTAACTTTTACAAAATTTCAACCAAACACACACTACTTTTGCATAAGTAAGTTATAAGTAACTTTTGCAATCTATATTCCAAACACAAATCAAATTATCCAATCTTACTTTTATCCAATCTTACTTTTTCAAAAGTACCAATTACAATCTTTAATCTAAACACACCCAAAAAAGAAATGTGTCCATTGGCTCGGGGTTCAAGAAATAGAAGTGAGTCATTGTGCTTCCAAGATCGCTGGCGAAATGGGGGCTCGACATGTGGCCAATGTAAGGAAGGCAGTTTAAAGCAGAGTGCAGGAGAGTGCCTAATCTCTCGAATATTGGGCAGGGCATTTCTGTTTCATTGTTCCTGGAAAGTTTTCTATTAGCATTTGCAGTTCTATTTCTGGTTCTACTTTTATTCTCTATATTTCCCAAAGTAATAGAGGATTATTCATCCCCATTTTGTTCATTTTAGTCCCTGTTTTACTTGGTCCTATCACTCGGTAGTCATAAAAACTCAGTTCCATCAGGAGCCTAATGCCCTACTCCCCTATTTTAACTATATAAGGACAGACCTCTCACACGTAAACTCAGATTTTGTATCATCAACTATTTAGATTCTCTCTACCTCTTCTTCTCTACTCTCTATCTCTCTAATTCTCTCTTTCTCTTCTTCCCTAATTCCCAAAAATCCATAAAGATTCATATTTCAATTGCTTCTCAGTTCTACACTTTGACCACCTAAGGCCTGTGTTTGAGATTTTGAGGAAGAACTGCTATTTCATTACGGAGTGTAAGTGAACCTTTGCTGCCGCTCAAGTGGAATATTTGGGGCATATGAATCATAATGGGTAGGTATCTACATGTTCTGATCAGCTTTTGCAGGATATTAAAGCTGGTTAGGAAACAGATTCAAAGCTAGAAGCCTTGGCTGCACAGCTGCAACAAAATGGAGTTGCTTAAGAAGAGTAGCAGATTAGTAATTGCGAACCAAATGAAGTTGCGCTATGGTATATTAGAATTTTCACTGTTAACATCCAAAATTTTCACAATTTTCCCTTCCCAAACTAAAAATCAACGGTCAACAAAACATTACTCATTCAAACCTAGCAGAATTAAAGCTTATAGCACTTTCAAAATTATCGCAGTAGCTAACATCAATATCGATCAAAATATCAGCATGGAGCACATGTTAACGTTCTAAAATGCCACATACACAATTTTTGAACAAACCACAATAAGACAGAATCCAGAACCTAAGTAATCTCTTAACTCTAAGTCAGAATCAATGACCACAAGAAATTCAAGAAACTTCCATTTGGAGAAATTAGCTTCAATGGGAGACAGGGAAAGCACAAGGTAATCATCGAGAGTGGGAGAATTAGGGTGAACTATCGATCCGTTAACTACACCGTAACGTCGGAGAGTGAGTGATCAGAAAAAGAAAATGGACAAGAAAGAAAAGAAAAGAAGGAATCGTTGAAAAGAGGGAAAACATTGGGAAATAAAAAGGCTACCGGAGAAGGGCTTGCAGACGAACGATCGATCGGCGGTGCGAGAATGAGGGCGAATGATGGATTCGCCCAACCCTTAACGGACTCAGATTCTATCCACAGCTCAAATTCTAAAAGGCACATACACAATTTTTGAACAAATCACAATAAGACAGAATCCAGAGCCTAAGTAATTTCTTCACTCAAAATCAATGACCAAAAGAAATTCAAGAAACTCAGTTGGAGAAATTACCTTCAACGGGAGACAGGGAAAGCACAAGCTAAGTGGGAGAATAAGGGTGAACCATCCCCAAGCCTTAACTACACCGTAACGTAGGAGAGTGAGAGTGAGAGTGAGAGTGAGTACGATCGATCTCGGCGGTGCGAGCATGAGGGAATGGGACCTGGTTTCCACCCAGCTTTCTTGTTGAGCACGGAAACGCAGAGAAGGGGCGTGCTAGGCGCCAAAACTCAAAATAGGAGAGTATTTTTTTTAAAAAAAAACATAATTTTCCTGCGTAAATTTAAATAAGAGGAAAAGGCGGACAGTGGGAAAAAATATACTAAAAATGTTTTGCCTGATCGAATTATTCTTTAAATTTCCATAAAAAAAATTAATAAACCCTACTAATTCCAAAATTTATAAAAATATAACCCACCACATCGCAATAAAATTAATAGATGTTTGAGTAGATTTTGGTAAAGCAATAATTAAAAATAAGTTTTGAGTCACAAATTGTTAGATCTATACTTTAATTATAACTAAATTTAGTGTTGTGAAGATATTTTATCATGGGTTAGGAAGATTGAGAACTTGTTTGAAATCCTTTAGCCATTCAAAAGTTTTCCTATGCCAATGAACATGTCAATATGATAATAGACACATGCTTGCAAAGTTCCTGACATATTCTATTCTTTTCTTTTTCTTCTTAACGGTATTTTTTCAATATTTGGGTATAATATGCATTTTTTTGTTGTTCCTATTGCTTTGTTGATGATGCTTGTTTCCTTGTGAATTACAGACGAAAGGCCTAACATCATACTTCTTTTATTAAGAAATAGCAATACATCTTTTAACTATGAAGATGCATGATGTATGACATATTTTTACCCTTATTGGTTTTCACAGGTTTAACTGACATTATTCTCTTACTTTTTATATTTATATGACTCACTCACTTCATTTACTTTTGCTTCCATACTGATTTATTATAGTCATCAATTTTTTTTCCTTTTGCTATGTATAATTCTTGGTGCTCTAAATGAAAATAGTGTGATTGCTCCTCACCCTTGCTAAAAAATTGTGAACTTACTTTTATAAATAAAATAAAAACCTCATTTCTTATAAAAATAAAGAAACTGTTTTTAAAGGATTTTTATGCCATGTGAGGTTTTTGGAACCTCTACAGACATAAAAATAATTATTTTTTCATGTGAGGTTATTAGTGAGGTTATTAGAATTTCTGTAGGGAATTTAATCCAAAATATTTTTCAGTTAATAAAAGAAAAAAATAACCTTTTTTCTAAAATAAGAAATACAAAACAAATAAAAATATTTTTTTCCAAATAAATAAACATCTTTTTAAATGACACAAAAAAGTTCCACATATTTTTACCCCTAAACTACATGGGTTTTGATCCTATGTAGGCACTAGGATCTATTCCTAAATCAAGTTTAACTTTGCAAATACAAATATTTCCCTTTATTACTTTCCGTTCTTTCCATTTTGTAAATTAACATTCCTTTTTTTTTGTTTCCATTTTTGTTATTTTTCTTTTGAAGAAAAATAATCAATTTAATGTTTTAAAGTAATGTAATTAATTTTCTTAGAATTCTCAAAAAAAAAGTCAATTACCTCTTATAATCATGATCGGAGGGAGTATTTTCTTATTTCTTTTTTAGGTAATTAAAATAAATTCAAAGGCCATACCTATTTTTAAGTTATTGAACATTCTTATGGATGAGTGCTTCAAGGTGTCTAACTCCTTCCCCATACACAATCGAGCCCTATTTAATTTTAATAGACCATTTTGTTGTTTTTAAGAGATTTTCAAAATTACATTTCTTTAAAAATTTTGATGGCGATTCTATTATTTTTCCAAATTCCAAGCGCGGCATCATATGAAGTTCTCCTCGAACACAATCACTCTTGCCAAATCAACTGGTTTAGCAATCAAGCCATTCTGCATACATCGCTGGGTAATAATATCGTCCAATTCAGCACCTAGGATTTAAACCTCATCTTTGCAGGCTTTGGCAGACACAAACTGAATTTGCTTGCTGAACCAGAAGTTAACTTCAACGATAACAAAAACCATAAACAGTGTAATAATGCATGCTTTCACCTGGTGCCTTCTCAGTCTCCAAAGCATCCAACTTCTCATCCAAAACCTGACACAGATCCATGACAACACTCTCATGGATCTTCTCCCACAAATGATATCTGAACAAGTGATATCTTCAAAGTGGGTGCAAATACCAGTCAGATCTAACTGTACTTGGAACCCCGCATACCTTATGGTTGGTGATCACCTCCGGTATGTCCGGTCAGCAAAAAAATTGTTATATTCATTAATCATAGTTTATCACCAACCATAAGTGGGAAGCTGAAAGTGAAACGAAGCCAGGCAGTAAAAAAAGTGTTATATTCATTAATCACAGTTTATGATAAGCCTAGGTATGTCTGTCCTTCTGGAATAAAGTATTTATACGGGTATACCCTCTATCCCATGAATCCTACCGATCAGGACAAGGAGATACATAATAATGTCCGAAAGTCAAGATAAAATTCCAAGTGAAACAAATGAAAAAAATATTAGTTTTAATATTTATAGGGGAATTACATGCTAGACCTACGGAGTGATTGTTTTTTTTTTTTAACAAATAATCACCTTAAAATCATTAAATTGCATCAAGTCCCATAGTACTTAGACTAGACTAATTCAAATTGAGAAAATATCCACCACTTTACTTGTGTTCATTTGTTTCATTATCTCTTAATTTTTTATTATTAAATATCTAACAAAGCTGGATTATCTTTATTTTTTTAAAAATAATTACAAGTGCTGTGTCATCAGAAATTTTTTTAATAAAAATATAGTAACAACTTAATGCCATACTTCAGAAGTGTCATGTATGAACTCTATTAAATAAAAATACAATAAATCAAATCATTTTAATCTTAGTTAGTTAATGACTCATTTAAAGTTATTTTCATTTTATTTATTCTCCATTTTTTAAATACAGAGTAAATAATCAATTTAAATCAACTAACACTCCTACAAAATTAGTCACTCACTTAAATTATTAAAGATAGATTTGCGTTGTTTTCTTACCCCCGAAAAAAAATATTATAGATAGCTGGAGAGAAAAAATAATTTTTTAAAAAAAATATTTTTAATTATTTAATAACTAAATGTTTAATATATATGCACATATAGTTAGATATCTCTTGGAAAAATTAAAAAATAGTTAGATATCCATATATCTATGTACTACCTCCTGTTCTAGACCAATTTGATTTTTTTGACAATTGAAAAAAAAATTAAATTATTTTAAAATATTTAAATTTATCGTTTTTCTTTAAATTATTTTATTTATCTTATAAACTGATATATAATATGATGATATAC
>JBAGKO010000003.1:8356994-8383773 GCA_037177275.1 Acacia concinna | reverse complement strand
TTTATCATCCCTAGAGTAAGGAAGTCAAAATAGTCAACTAGGTCTTAGAATTAGGACCGAAGGTAGTATACACACCACAATATATTTAGATATGTGTATATACACGTAAGCTATATAATATGATTCTTGCCATTTTCAATTATCTCCCATCAAAAGTAACTTTTAGAAAATTTCAACCAAACAAGTTTTATTTTTGCATAAGTAATTTCTACAATCTTTATTCAAAACACAAATTAGATACTCAATCTTACTTTTCCAAAAGTACCGATTACAATCTTTAATCCAAACACACACTTATTTGTCCCATTTGGATTGCCTTTTTTTTAACTTCTTTGAAATTTTATTTTCATTTTTTTTTGTTATAACTCATTATTTCTTATCCTAATTATAAGACTCAATTGACTTTTTTGAAGAATTCTAAGAAAGCTAATTACATTAATTTAAAATATCAAAATATTTTGTTTAACTTATAAACTAATATACTCATACAATATAATAAAACACAACATATGATATGATTAAGTAACTTATTTTGCATCTTTAACTTCTCTAAAAAAGTCAACTGAATCTTATAATTAGGGTAAGAGGTAGTATAAATATCACAATATATTTATTTGTAATATATACTTCTTTCGGCCCTAACTATAAGACACGATTGAATTTTTTGAAGAATCCTAAAAAAGTTAATTGCATTACTTTAAAGCATTAAAATTTATCATTTTTATTTAAACTATTTTGTCTAACTTATGAACTAATATATAATATAATGAATCATAACATATGATATGATTCATATGCTTTTAAGTTATTTTTTTATCAAAAGTTACTTTTTAATATATTAATAAAACAAGTTTTACTTTTAGATAAGTAACTTATATTACCGTCAATCTCAATTCAAATATAAATTATATTATACAATCTGACTTTTACCCAATCTTACTTTTATATAAGTTTAATTGCAAATAAGTTATTTTTCCATCGTTATTTTAAACGCACCCTAGCTAATTCTAAGATCCTAATAATTACAAGTTTGGGATCTACTGTATCATTTTTGGAGAATGAGACTTGAAACTTTAAAAAAATATACTTTGTGCGTGCCAATATGTGTAAAAACATATTCATCTCTTCCAACTAAGCACACGGCTAAGCTAATTGTAATATTTTAAAAGTTAGATTTTGGACATTGAATAAAAAAATCAACAGGTTTAGTTCTATGGTTTGACTAATTAGACCACTGAACTGATGACCTAATAAAATATGAGGCATGGGTTCGAATACTGGCAGGCCAAATATATATATATATATATATAAATTTAACAAAAAAAATATTCACGTAATATACACACACACATATGAGAAATAGATCTACAACAAGTCTTTTATCAACATAATAGTATGAAGCTTTTTTATGGGATAAAAATTATCTGAAAATATGTTAGACTTTTTGTTAGGGTCAATTTTTTTAAATTTTTAAATATTTCTTAATTTTTTTAACTTTTTTGTAAACTCAAAACCCATTTGTTTTTCTAAAAATCATTGTTCCCTAATCTAATTTCGAGTTTTAAGCTCAATGGCTATTTAACACCAGTTTAACTCAACCATGAAAATAATTTAGCTTCAACTTAAAATAAGGTACATCCAAGTGTAGTCTAGTTCCTTATTCACACTCAAGTGGGATTAGCCAAGGTCTAATGTGACTCTACAAAGCACACCAGACTAATACTCTCTTTTTTTTATCCTTATTATATATTAATTTTAATAAATAAAAAATTCAACAACAAAATAAATCTTATATTAAAAACAAGGGGACGAATAGTTCATGAAAAATGAAAGATGGAAATGATGATTAAAGAACATTTCAAGAACTATAAATTATATTTTCCTTCAACGATCTACTCGAAATGATTTTTTAATTAAATAAAATTCCTCCTATTTTGGACTGATATAATTTGGTTTGAAGCTAGGCTTTCCTTCTATATAATGTGAAATCTTAATTACTAGTATTCCATATATTGTTACTTGCCCCTCATGGACAAGATAACACCGATCCGATCGATCCTTTCCTGCTAGATGCTGATTTGGATAATATTTTTTCCTTCTTTAGTTCATATTCCTATGTTTGCTTTTCCCTTACACCAAGAAATTTGTATGGCCAATATATCAACCCATTAACAACTCACATGGTGCCCCATCCCCATGTTTCCATATTGGAAGACATCTTTTTCATGAGCCTCCTCATAAATGGGCGTACCAAATTGTTTTCACTTCAAAAACTTTAATAGGGAAAAAAGAAATTAAACACGACTTATTATTTCATTTTTGAAAATCCTAGTAGATCACAAGTTATATGTTTGGTTGTATGTTGGGGAAGCCAAAACACGGTTTTGGAAGACAAAGGCCAACTTTTCCATGAGATGAAATCAAACAAGTGAGCAACTGACAAAAGGGTATTAGGCATCAAGATTATGGTACGAGAAAAGCATATAGAGATAGGTTCTGATCTAAAGGAAGGGGAAGAAGAAATTTATTAATTAATCGGTGGTTCAACTGGGTTTAAGTGCTAATATGTAATAAATAATTGGGTGGCAACATTTCACTAGTTAAATGGGACTAATAGATGTGAAATACTGGATATATAGTTTTGTTTGCAAGGTAGGAAATTTCTCCCAAAAGAAGCGTGAAATCATTATAAGGCTTGAGGGGATAGGTAGAAAACGAAGGGAAAATTACCATTAAATGCCTTGAAGAACACAATAAGTTTTTGCTCATACAAAAATAAATAACATAACATTTTTAAAGGCAAAAAAAAAAACAATAAAATAACACTTGAACTTTAAATTTAAGAGTATTTTATTTGACAATTCATTTTACTATAAATGATTTAGGATTTTGAAGTTTAAGTTTATTTTTTAAAATAACAAAAATTGTAATTATTACTAGTATCGAATAGTGACAAGATAAGCACACAAATATGTAGTGATAGGGTAAAAATTATAACTTAAAACTCTCTAAATGCACGTGCCATATCAAATGATATAGAGTGAATAAAATATCATTCTCATAATCACCAATCCTCGTTTGCTTCTTGGATTTTATACCTTCTAAATTAATTTAAACTTAATTTATTTCATTAATCTAGAGTTTAAATGTCTATAAATGCATATTAGTCCATTTATATAGCTATCTTAATTAATTATGCAATGTTTCATACAATTAAATAAGATGAAATTTAGTTTGGAATAACTCTAATTTAATTATGGGGAGCTTCTTATTATATATCTATCTTAGATACAAATTAGATTAAATTCTAATGCCACACTATTTAATCTTATGGTCAATTTTAATATTCCTTTCATTAAGTTCATCCACAAATCCCCAAAACATGCTCAATGTAAAACCCTGAATTTTAAATTACCTTTAGGGCTTGTTTGGTTTAAAGGGGGAGGAGATGGAGGGGGAGGGGAGAGAATGGATGAGGAGGAATGAATGCTACCTTATTTGATTTTTTTGGTAGGGAGGAGAGGGGAGGTGAAAAATTATTACAATTTACCATTTTACCCCTAACGTATTAACTTATATTTTTATTTATATATTATACAAATTAATTCACACATTATTTAATTATTATAATAATATATTTTAAACATGTAATAATGTTTTACAACTATAATATTATAAATTTTTAAATAATTTTATAAATTTTTTTAAAAAAACTATAATAGTATTTTTTTTATTTATAATAACATATTTTAAATTTATATGTAATAAAAAAATACAATTTTATTTATAATGATATATTATTCATTTAAATTATATTAACATACTATATTTAAAATATTTACTGATTTATTAAAAAAAATTTTATTTAAACTAATTTTAAGTAATATATTTTAAAATTTAATAAATTTCATTATATATTAAAATATAATAATTTTTATTTTTAAAAATTTATTTTTAAATTTTTTAATTATAATAATATATTTTATCTTAAATAATAATATTTTAATTTAAAATTATAATTGAAAATATTATAATTATAATAATTTTTTATTCATAAATCTTTCTTATTTCGAATTAGTTTTTTAAAAATAATTTTTAAGATAAAATAAATATTTAATAATATATTTTTTATTTAAATTAATTTTAAAATTATGTATTTTGAATATAATAATATTCTTTATTTATTAGTATATATATATTAAAAATTTTATAATAATTTTTATTGATTAAAATGTATATTTTTAATTATTTTAACAATGATAATTATAATAATATATTTTTAGTTTATATAATAATTTTTAATTGATAATAATAATAGAGGGCAAAATTGTCATAATATTTAGCTCCCATCCAAAACCCACCAATTTGGAGGGGAGCAAAATTGAGAGATTGGAGGGGAGAGAGGGCAAATTTTGGCTCCCCTTCCATGAGATGATACTAGTATAATCAAATACATACTTTTCTAGTAATTATTTACTATCAACCAACCAACTTTTCGTTTATTGTGCTGAATTTTAAATTTTATTATAATAATTAAACTTATTAAATTCACTTTGTTTTGTTTTCAGATTCATTTTTACATGGCTATTTATAGAGAGGGAATTCCACTCCTTGTTATTACATATAAAAAGTCCATATAATTATAAGATCTCTTCCTAGACTTTTTGACTATTTACAGAATTATGGAAAACCTACTTTATAGCCTTTAAAACTTTCCTTATATAGGCTTTTTGATAAATATGTAAAGTTTTTCCAAGCGTAATTATTTCTCCTTTATGTCACATTCTTCCTTCTATTTTCAACTTTTCCCTTTATGCCATCATTTCTTCTTTTGTCTTATTCTTGTGGTAAACGTGTCGGCAAGTGTCAGCACCTTCTTATTGGTTCTTTAAGGATACTTAAATAAATCATGGGCTCTTCAAAATCTTTACTGATTCTTTTTCTGTCTTGGCAATATTTACATTTGTGCATAGTATATTCTAATAAAATCTGGCATATTTTTTACTAAACTTCTCATAGAGATGAATGATAGTAATATTATTTTGTTTGGAAAAGTGATGATCCTGTAAAAGGATTTACTAATTATATTTCATAAGGATAGAAATTCAGTTACGTCTCTAATAGAAAATGAAGGAAGGCTGTACTAATATGATGTGAAGGGAGAAAGTCTAACCTCTAAATGAGTAGATATGTAACAATATCAAATATGAAAGAGGATATGATCATTGTGTCAAATTTGTTTTGCTAAACTCTCTACAATGTCCGCACTTTTCGTCCAGTAACCAAAAGCATTTCGTTCTCTCTTTGGGCCTCCAATCGTTGATGGACCAACCCAATTGTTGTTAAGCGGCCTCAGAAAGGCGGCACGTGCTACCGCCATAACACTCATCGACAAACTATAAGCTATTTCCCATCCACTGGCGAGCAACTCATTTGGCTCTCTCTTCACTGAGAGGGAAACTAATGTCTTGAACCCTAGAACTAGAAGCTCTCAGACGAGCTCTTAGAGGCTCTTCGTTTGATTCACAAAACGAGCTGTGGAAGTATAAACGATCCCTGTTCAGCAATTTTACTACTTCTGGTCCTTCTGAGTTGATAGGTTCTTGTAAGATTTCAAGATGTGGAACAACGGTCAGATCGCACCACCAGGCACTACTGGTTCTTCCATTCCACCGCCTCCTGCAGCCCAACCGTCATACACGGTGCTGCCACCTCCACCGCCTCCAGCCCCGGTTGAGACCGAGGCTGATGCTGAGGCGAAGCTCGAGGAGAAGGCTAGGAAATGGCAGCAGCTGAATTCGAAGCGATACAGTGATAAGAGAAAATTTGGGTTTGTTGAGACCCAGAAGGAGGATATGCCCCCCGAACATGTTCGGAAAATCATTAGGCAAGTGTTCTGTACTGTTTCATGCTGTGTTTCGGGGCCTAAAGGTTTCTTTATGATTATGTTTTTCCGAGTCCCTTTTAACTTCGTATGAATTACTGTATAGCTACGTCTCCTTCCTTTTTCGGTGAATCATTTCTGTTCTGGGCATTCAGAGGTAGCTTAGGCCAATGATACTACACGCAGTGTTGCTCTCCTTTCTTTTAGTTGGTGTGAAAAAATATTTGCAAGTTCTGGTACGCCATAGTAGAATTTCTCTGAAATTCGTTCCTCTGCCAAGTTATGGGTAGGATAATTGCTGTAACGTTGTGGCAAAAGAAGCACTTGATATCAAACTTTCCAGGATGCTAAGCCTGCTGGTTTGCCGCTATATGTGGATTATAAATTGTATTAATGAGTGAAGTGTGGAGGAATAAGCCCAACGCAGCTCCTTGCACTGACAAGAAATTTTCTTCTTTCGTTTCTTATAAATGAATTTAGATTTCTTCATTTCTTGTCAGAGTTATACTGTTGTCGTTTTATGGTTTAGGTTTGGCTGAGGTTCTAGTTGGTTTAGACACTGGTGTAGAGAATCATACTGATGAAACGCCTTTATGCATGCAATGTATTGTTGATTCTCTAGAAGGTTAGTTTTGGCAGTAAAGAAGAAATATCAAAATTCTTGCCTTTTAGTCTATTCATCTTTTTGGTCAATTCAGCTTAGCCTTCACGTTGTCTAATACAAAATAAAATATCTGTAATACCGGTACTGCTATAATTGTTATCTCTAGATCCACTTTGTAATTTCCTTTTCTGTTCTTTTTATTATAGGGATCATGGGGATATGTCCTCGAAAAAATACCGTCATGATAAACGTGTTTATCTTGGAGCGCTTAAATTTATTCCACATGCTGTTTACAAGCTCCTGGAGAACATGCCTATGCCATGGGAGCAGGTATTTGCCATTTTTCATTTGTCAGTGTTAACCGGATTTTCTCACTTATTCACGTGTCTTTTTATCGCGGTCCATTACTGATACCAGCTCGGTGTTGTGTTTTATTAATTTAGGTCCGAGATGTGAGGGTCTTGTACCATATATCTGGGGCAATTACTTTTGTTAACGAAATACCATGGGTTGTTGAGCCAATATATCTGGCACAGGTATGTTGTTTTCTCTCGTACTTATTGTGCAAACATAGCTCTTAGATGTTACCTTGCCTTTTCTTCTCCCGCGTGATTCTGACTAAGTTAAATGTTTTACAGTGGGGTACTATGTGGATCATGATGAGAAGGGAGAAGAGGGATCGGCGCCATTTCAAGAGGATGCGGTTTCCTCCATTTGATGATGAGGAGCCTCCATTAGATTATGCTGATAATTTGTTAGATGTTGATCCTCTGGAGCCAATTCAGCTTGAATTGGATGAAGAGGAAGATTCTGCTGTATGTACTTGGTTTTATGACCATAAACCTCTTGTGAAAACAAAGCTCATAAACGGTCCTAGCTATCGAAAATGGCACCTTTCCCTCCCAATAATGGCCACTCTGCATCGGCTTGCAGGACAGCTTTTGTCCGATTTAATTGACCGGAATTATTTCTATTTGTTTGACATGGAGTCATTCTTTACAGCAAAGGCATTGAACATGTGCATACCTGGTATGTGCTTATTTTATTCTGATATACATAGTTAAGAACTTTGTAATTCTGTTAAAATTTGGTTATTTTGATATTGGTGCGGTTTTCATCTGACTACCAAGGTTAAGAACTCAGCAATCTAATAATTTTAAAGCTAGGAAGCTATGTTCATTTGAATGAATTTTGTGGACGGAAAAGTTGGCTTTGCTTACAGTTTTAATTTATCTTGCTTTTATGTGATGTATAAAAAATAAGAAAAGTCAAGACATATGATATCTGTGTAAGGTCAAAGTCAAGTATTAATTTGTTTTCCTTGTGTATCCTGCAGGTGGTCCTAAGTTTGAGCCCCTTTACCGTGACATGGAGAAGGGAGATGAGGACTGGAATGAGTTTAATGACATCAATAAACTCATTATAAGGTCACCTCTAAGGACAGAGTACAGAATTGCATTTCCTCATCTCTATAACAACAGGCCTCGAAAAGTAAAGCTTGGTGTGTACCACACTCCAATGGTCATGTACATAAAAACTGAAGATCCTGATCTACCTGCATTTTATTATGATCCATTGATACACCCAATAACTAGTGCCAACAAGGAGCGGCGTGAGAAGAGAACTCATGAGGAAGAGGATGAAGAGTGGGAGTTGCCAGAAGGTGTGGAACCTTTGCTTAAAGATACACAGCTTTACACAGATACCACGGCTGCTGGTATCTCCCTACTATTTGCTCCTCGTCCTTTCAACATGAGATCTGGTCGTACACGACGTGCGGAAGATATTCCCCTTGTGTCAGAATGGTATAAAGAGCACTGGTAAGTGGTGACCCGCCTCACTCAAATGCTTCATGACTAGTCTTTCATTGGCTTAAGTATACTTACCCCATATTTTTTACCCTTATGTGAAGATTAACCTTTTTTCTTTATGTTTTTAACAGTCCACCTTCATATCCAGTTAAAGTTCGAGTTAGTTATCAAAAGTTGCTGAAATGTTTTGTGTTGAATGAGCTGCATCATAGACCTCCTAAAGCTCAGAAAAAGAAGCACCTATTTAGATCACTTCAAGCAACCAAGTTTTTTCAAACCACCGAACTTGATTGGGTTGAAGCAGGTCTTCAAGTTTGCAGGCAGGGTTATAATATGTTGAATCTTTTGATACACAGAAAAAATTTGAATTATCTTCACCTTGATTACAACTTCAATCTGAAGCCTGTCAAAACCCTTACTACTAAAGAAAGGAAGAAATCACGATTTGGTAATGCTTTTCATCTTTGCCGTGAAATTCTCCGTTTGACCAAGCTTGTGGTGGATGCCAATGTCCAGTTCCGTCTGGGCAATGTGGATGCATTCCAACTGGCTGATGGTTTGCAGTATACTTTCTCTCATGTTGGTCAGTTGACTGGTATGTATCGGTACAAGTATAGGCTTATGCGCCAAATTAGAATGTGTAAAGACCTGAAGCACTTGATTTACTATCGGTTTAACACTGGGCCTGTTGGGAAAGGGCCTGGCTGTGGATTTTGGGCTCCAATGTGGAGAGTTTGGTTGTTCTTTCTTCGTGGTATCGTTCCACTTCTTGAACGATGGTTAGGCAATTTACTTGCAAGGCAGTTTGAGGGACGCCATTCGAAAGGTGTGGCGAAGACTGTTACTAAGCAGCGTGTTGAGAGCCACTTTGACTTAGAGCTTCGAGCAGCAGTTATGCATGATGTGCTTGATGCCATGCCAGGTATTTATTAAGTGATGATTACTATTTTAGAATTTCAGGTTCCTTTCATTAAGTGGATTTTGCAATTTGAGAGATTTGCTAAGTAACGGTGCTCACCCCTTCCCCTTTGAATGGCAGAGGGCATTAAGCAGAATAAGGCCAGGACTATATTACAGCATTTGAGTGAGGCTTGGCGCTGCTGGAAAGCAAATATTCCTTGGAAGGTAAATGACCGCTTACTTTTTGTTTTTAATACTAATAAGAATATGCTAGTTTTCATAAGTAGAATTCTCGTGCTGGATATGGAGAGAACTAAGATATAAACATTGCATTAATTTCTTGTTATATGGATAGTAAAGCACTGATACAATTATTAATGAAATTTATTTTGCAAGAGTCTGGAAGATGATTTACTAATGCTGCCAGGCAGAAGCTACTTTTGGTCCTCTTTTTGTTCACAGCTCAATTGTCGATTTTCATACTCTTGTTATGTAGGTTCCTGGTCTGCCAGTTCCCATAGAAAACATGATCCTCCGATATGTGAAGTCTAAAGCAGACTGGTGGACAAATGTTGCCCATTATAATCGTGAACGTATCAGAAGAGGGGCAACTGTTGATAAGACTGTATGTCGTAAAAATCTTGGAAGGCTGACACGACTGTGGCTGAAGGCAGAGCAGGTGTGTTTAGCCTCTTTCACAAGTCATCAACATGTTTTATGGCATCTCTTACCATTCAAAATTTCAATCTTAGTTGTTTAGACTATATTTAATAATTATGTTTTTATCCTGAAAGTATAATCACTTATTTTATTTGTTCCTTGTTTATTTATCTTTGTCACAGGAGCGGCAGCACAATTATTTGAAAGATGGTCCATATGTTACTCCCGAAGAAGCTGTAGCTATCTATACAACCACAGTTCATTGGTTGGAATCAAGGAAGTTCTCCCCCATTCCCTTTCCTCCTTTGTCTTACAAGCATGACACAAAGTTGCTAATTCTTGCTCTTGAGAGGTTGAAAGAGTCCTACAGTGTTGCAGTGAGGTTGAATCAACTTCAGAGAGAAGAGTTGGGGCTGATTGAACAAGCTTATGACAATCCACATGAGGCTCTATCAAGAATCAAGCGACATCTCCTGACTCAGCGTGCTTTTAAAGAAGTATGCTGACATTTAATTGGGACTGGAAGTTTATTTACTTAAGAATATGGATATCTAGCTGACTTTTTTTTTTGGGGGGGGGACAGACTCATGTTGATTATGAATATGTTTTCTTTTTTGTCAGGTTGGAATAGAGTTTATGGATTTATACAGCTACTTGATTCCAGTTTATGAGATAGAGCCTCTTGAGAAGATTACAGATGCCTATCTTGATCAGTATTTATGGTATGAAGGTGATAAGCGTCATCTCTTCCCCAACTGGATCAAGCCAGCGGATTCAGAACCTCCTCCACTTTTGGTTTATAAATGGTGTCAGGGTATAAACAATCTGCAAGGTGTATGGGATACCAGTGAGGGCCAGTGTGTTGTGATGCTGCAGACCAAGTTTGAGAAGTTCTTTGACAAAATTGATTTAACTATGCTAAACAGGTAAGCTTTTTTGTAAATCACCTAAATGTAATCCGGATTCAGTGCTGTCCTCCTAAATTAACTTCCTGTGTTGCAGGCTTCTCCGTCTGGTTCTTGACCACAATATTGCTGATTATGTCACTGCGAAAAACAATGTCGTTTTATCATACAAAGATATGAGTCATACAAATTCATATGGTCTTATACGGGGTCTGCAGTTTGCATCATTTGTGGTTCAATATTATGGACTTGTGCTAGATTTGTTGCTTCTTGGACTTACTCGAGCCAGTGAAATTGCTGGTCCTCCACAGATGCCTAATGAGTTCATCACTTACTGGGACACAAAAGTTGAGACAAGGCATCCAATTAGGCTTTATTCTCGGTACATAGATCGGGTTCATATATTATTTCGCTTTACTCATGAGGAGGCCCGAGACCTCATACAGCGTTACCTCACTGAGCATCCTGATCCCAACAATGAGAATATGGTAGGCTACAACAATAAGAAGTGCTGGCCAAGAGATGCAAGAATGAGGCTCATGAAACATGATGGTATTTATTTTACCTTTTGAGTGAGTTGTAATTTATGTTAAAGCTTAGTTATAATATGTTGAACTTTTTTTGTTGTCTTTTTCAGTAAATCTGGGGAGGAGTGTCTTCTGGGATATGAAGAACCGTCTTCCTCGAAGCATAACAACTTTAGAGTGGGAAAACAGCTTTGTTTCTGTTTACAGCAAAGATAATCCAAACTTGCTTTTCAGTATGTAAGTATTTATTGATTTTTGTGATGACAAGTATTTAATGATTTAGAAAGTTAAAAATAATATTTTGTTTTGAATTTCTTGTTCTTAACTAAAGTTGTTGCTTTTTCAAATTCTTCATTCATATCATTTGCAAAGAAAGAGTTTTAAATTGGCTGTAGATGTCTAACCTGGTAGAGTGATGATTGGATATTCAGCTTAGCACCTAAGTAAACAATAGAAAGAACATGTAGCTCTATTGGTTCCAAGCAATTTTGGCCAGCATCTATCTTCTGTGATGGGAAAATTGGATATTCCTATATTTATCGGTTGTTGCTGTTTTTACCTCCTTGCCAATAATGGCTGAGCATCATTTTACATAACTCATTTGAAAACTTTTTGTGCTCACATTTTTTCTTTTGCTCTCGCTTTTTTATGTATGATGCATGAACCAAAAGAATCTCTTTGCTCACACCTCTCCATGATCCATAGGTGTGGATTTGAAGTACGGATACTCCCTAAAATTCGAATGACTCAAGAAGCATTCAGCAACACTAGAGATGGTGTTTGGAATTTACAAAATGAACAGACCAAAGAAAGGACAGCTGTTGCCTTTTTAAGAGTTGATGATGAACACATGAAAGTGTTTGAGAATCGGGTTAGGCAGATTCTCATGTCTTCTGGATCTACTACTTTCACAAAAATTGTCAACAAATGGAACACAGCTTTGATAGGTCAGTGAAGTTTAATTGTTTTGTTAACTCTTGGAACTCTTTGTAGCTGTTGTATCGGTTTGTTGACTGAAGCTCTCATCAGGTCTTATGACATACTTCCGGGAGGCAACTGTACACACTCAAGAGCTGTTAGATTTGCTAGTTAAATGTGAAAATAAGATTCAGACTCGTATTAAGATTGGATTGAACTCAAAGATGCCTAGCAGGTAAGTAATCTGAAGTTACTGTTAACAATGTATTATTCGTAGTTGGTTCATACTTCATAACATTTGTGCTATGATTCATACTAATTTATTGGCCTGTATCAGATTTCCTCCTGTCATTTTCTACACCCCGAAAGAAATTGGAGGACTTGGTATGTTGTCCATGGGTCACATTTTGATTCCACAAAGTGATCTCCGATATAGTCAACAGACTGATGTGGGTGTGACACACTTCAGGAGTGGGATGAGTCACGAAGAGGACCAATTGATTCCCAACCTTTATCGCTACATTCAGGTGAACTTCCTCCCCTCCCCCTGAAGAAACTAAAGCAAACAAACCCTAAACCCTAATAAATGTCACAATCTAATGCCTTGTGCTTATATGTGTTTTAACTTACTATATTTTGGATTGTTGTCACAGCCTTGGGAGAGTGAATTCATTGACTCACAGCGTGTCTGGGCTGAATATGCATTAAAGAGGCAGGAGGCACAAGCACAAAATAGGCGTTTGACCCTTGAAGATCTGGAAGTGAGTTTTCTGATGATTTGTTGCTATCTCGTGTTTTATTTTTTTAAGCAGAGGCAATGATGGGGGATGTCATTTAATTTTTGTCTACTATGACACCAATATATGCTTTCTGTTTCTCTTGTGTGGAATTTCATCTTGTCTTTCAGCATTCAGCCACTAACATGTATCTTATTTTCCTAATTGATAGGATTCATGGGATAGAGGTATACCGCGTATAAACACTTTATTCCAAAAGGATAGACATACCTTGGCTTATGATAAAGGATGGAGGGTGCGTACAGACTTTAAGCAGTACCAGGTTCTGAAACAAAACCCTTTCTGGTGGACACACCAAAGGCATGATGGGAAATTGTGGAACTTGAACAATTACCGTACTGATGTTATTCAAGCCCTTGGAGGTGTTGAAGGAATTCTTGAACATACTTTATTCAAAGGAACATAGTGAGTTTTCTACTCCCTCATAGTGTAATGTTGCATTTAACAGGTGTATCCTTACTGCTTAACCACTTTAGTAGCAGAAAATATTATTCTGAAGTTCGTCATGTATAAAATTTTGAGTAATGTTATTCCTGTTGAGAGTAAGAAGTACAAGTGTTCCGTATTTAGCTTTTTCTATTGCCTGAATGTGATGTGGTAAACCAATCGTTGACCAGGCAGGATTTTGAACCAAGACTTCTAAACTTACAAATAAACAGGTTATTGAGATATAGATAACTAACATCCAAACAATTAAAATTAAGATATTAAAATACTAGTTATAAACTATGATTTATGAACTTTATTTTTTTGTTGACTGAGCTGCTTCTTGTAACTTTCAGCTTTCCGACCTGGGAAGGTCTGTTTTGGGAAAAGGCATCAGGCTTTGAGGAATCTATGAAGTATAAGAAGTTAACAAATGCTCAGAGATCTGGTCTCAACCAGATTCCTAATCGTAGGTTTACTCTTTGGTGGTCACCAACCATAAATCGAGCCAATGTTTATGTGGGGTTCCAAGTGCAATTAGATCTGACTGGTATTTTCATGCATGGGAAGATACCTACTTTGAAGATATCACTTATTCAGATATTCCGAGCTCATCTGTGGCAGAAGATCCATGAGAGTGTTGTCATGGATCTGTGTCAGGTTTTGGATCAGGAACTGGATGCTTTGGAGATTGAGACTGTCCAGAAGGAAACAATCCATCCGAGGAAAAGTTACAAAATGAACAGCTCTTGTGCAGACATTCTTCTGTTTGCTGCCCATCGATGGCCAATGTCAAAGCCTAGTCTGGTAGCCGAATCTAAGGATGTTTTTGATCAGAAGGCAAGCAATAAATACTGGATTGATGTACAGCTTAGATGGGGGGATTACGACTCTCATGATATTGAGCGATATACGCGAGCCAAATTTATGGACTATACAACAGATAATATGTCTATATATCCATCTCCTACAGGTACATCTAAACTGACCTATTACTTAAGTGTTTTATTTATTATCAAGTAGACTATTGGCCTAATTGTTGCTTTCCATGCAGGGGTGATGATTGGCCTTGATTTGGCATATAATTTGCACTCTGCATTTGGCAACTGGTTCCCTGGTTCAAAGCCACTTCTTCAGCAGGCCATGAATAAGATCATGAAGGTAGCACAACCATACCACAAAAGTGGTGTACATCATTATTGTTCATTGTTAAGTCTTTCTAGGCTAGAAGTTAAGATCCCGACCCAAAATATGCCTCACCTAAATCTACTGGATTGAACCTGGGTGGTCATGTATGTTTGAGCATGTTTATTACTTTTTGATTGTGCAACCGATTGTTTTACTGATTGCCTTGTACATTTGCAGTCAAATCCTGCATTATATGTCTTGAGAGAGCGGATAAGGAAGGGTCTTCAATTGTATTCTTCTGAGCCTACAGAACCATACTTGTCATCCCAAAACTATGGAGAAATATTCAGCAATCAGATTATATGGTTTGTTGATGACACCAATGTGTATCGTGTTACAATCCATAAGACCTTTGAAGGAAATCTGACAACAAAACCCATTAACGGTGCCATCTTCATTTTTAATCCAAGGACGGGCCAATTGTTTCTGAAGGTTTTTTTCTCAGTCCTTTCCTTCCTAAGAGGGTTTTTCAAACAACGAGTGTCTGGACTCTGACACACTTTATCCTTTAATGCAGGTTATTCATACAAGCGTCTGGGCTGGTCAGAAGCGTCTTGGTCAGCTGGCCAAGTGGAAAACAGCAGAAGAAGTTGCTGCTCTTGTACGTTCTTTGCCTGTTGAAGAGCAGCCCAAGCAAATTATTGTCACTCGTAAAGGAATGTTGGATCCTTTAGAGGTCCATCTTCTGGACTTCCCCAATATTGTTATTAAAGGAAGTGAGCTGCAGCTCCCATTCCAAGCGTGCTTGAAGATTGAGAAATTTGGGGATCTTATTTTAAAGGCTACAGAACCTCAAATGGTTTTGTTCAACATTTATGATGACTGGTTGAAGAGTATTTCATCTTACACTGCATTCTCCCGGTTGATTTTGATTCTCCGCGCCCTTCATGTGAATAATGAGAAGGCAAAGATGTTATTAAAGCCCGACAAAACAATTATCACTGAACCACATCACATCTGGCCTTCTCTCAGTGATGACCAGTGGATGAAGGTAATTTTGATCCTACAGTTTATGAATTTTCTTCCTGGGTTCCAGTATCAAGAATTTATCTTAAGCTTTACGTCTATACTGAGGAATTAGTTGTATATTTATGCCTTGAAAATAGTTGACCACCCTTCAGTTGACACTGAAGGCTAGTGAAGGGGAACATAATTTAAATTATTTGATGTTTTAGTGATTTGGTGTGTACTTCATATCTTTATTTTAAAAGTTGAGGTTTTGTTTAATTTTTTTAAATAGCATATTTACGGCTGAATAAGTAGTCCTAGGTCTAATTAGTTGGATTAGTGTTGAGTTGTTAGCGAGAAGTGTTATGCTTTCAGTTATCTTACAGTTTCTCTCTTCTCTCCCTAGGCATCTAATCTCTTTCAATTCTCCATCTTGAAATAACTTGTTCATCCTCATTCTCCCTCCCCTTCTTTCCTTTTGTCCTACCTACATCAGTTAGCAAGCTAATATTTGGGTTAGGTATTTCAAGGGCAAGCCTTAGAAGCATAAATCAATAGTCAAGATTGATGATAAAACCAACCAATTGATTAAGTCATTTAATTCACAAATTTTCTTCAAGGTTAACATTATGGAGTATTTCATTCTGCTGCTCTTGTTATTTGTTAATATAACTAACCTGTACTGAATGCATGGACAGGTGGAGGTTGCATTAAGAGATCTCATACTCTCAGATTATGCCAAGAAGAACAATGTGAATACATCTGCCTTGACTCAGTCTGAGATTCGTGACATTATACTTGGAGCTGAGATTACTCCACCTTCTCAACAGCGGCAACAGATAGCAGAGATTGAGAAACAGGTTTTGATTTGTTTCTTGCTTCTTCCTAAATATACATACATACATACATATATATATATTGCCGAACAACTTTTTGAATATTAAATTTAAGAGAATTTCTCCTACCATAGGTCTGTTATTTATTCGAGTTCACCTTTTTTGCAGGCTAAAGAAGCCAGTCAGCTGACAGCTGTAACAACAAGGACGACAAATGTTCATGGTGATGAGCTTATTGTCACCACCACTAGTCCCTATGAGCAATTAGGGTTTGGTTCAAAGACTGACTGGCGTGTCAGAGCAATTTCGGCAACAAATCTATACCTTCGTGTTAATCATATTTACGTCAACTCCGAGGATATAAAGGTCAGCAGTGTTTTCCTATTTCATTGCTGTTAATTGTATCATAATCTGTATCATCTGCTGATAATGGAGTGTTCATGCAGGAAACTGGTTACACCTACATCATGCCCAAGAACACTCTGAAGAAGTTTATCTGCATAGCTGATCTTCGGACGCAAATTGCTGGCTACCTGTATGGTATAAGTCCTCCGGACAACCCACAAGTTAAAGAAATCCGCTGCATTGTGATGCCACCACAATTTGGGACTCATCAACAAGTGAACCTCCCATCAGCTCTTCCGGAACATGACTTCTTGAATGATTTGGAGCCTTTGGGATGGATGCATACTCAACCGAATGAACTTCCACAGTTGTCTCCCCAGGTTCCTGCTTAACTTTGTTGCTGTTAATTTTAAGTTGAACATGGCGAGGTTTCCTAGTCCACATGCATAATACCTAAATATATATATGGGCCCTAAAAACCTAACTACAAAATCAAGCAACTTTTATATTTGTATGGAGAGTGCGCTATGGCTGTTGTGACATACGGTGCATTGTCTCACCTGAACTTACATTGCAGGATCTCACTTCGCATGCTAAGATCCTAGAGAACAACAAGCAATGGGACGGAGAGAAGTGCATTATCTTGACTTGTAGTTTTACTCCAGGGTCTTGTTCATTAACTGCATATAAGCTCACTCCATCTGGGTATGAGTGGGGACGTGTCAATAAGGACACTGGAAGCAATCCTCATGGCTACCTTCCTACTCACTACGAGAAGGTTCAGATGCTCCTCAGCGATCGCTTCTATGGTTTCTACATGGTAAGTTTCTTCATTCCATGACTGGAAAGCTTCCTCTTAATATTGAGCTCCTCTTCTATAATTTGTTGAGTACATGTCATGATGGTTTTCTGGTTTAATTTAATAGGTTCCTGATAATGGACCATGGAATTACAACTTCATGGGGGTGAAACACGCAGCTGGAATGAAGTATGGGGTGAAATTGGGGACGCCTCGAGAGTATTACCACGAAGATCACAGACCGACCCATTTCTTAGAGTTCAGCCATATGGAGGACGGGGAAACAATTGCCGAGGGAGATCGTGAGGATACATTTAGTTGAGAACCTGTTGTTTTTATCCTCCTTTTTTGTAACTTTTGATATGTAATTGGTAGAATATGTATAACATGTACTGGTGGTTTTGCTCGTCACAATGCTATTACGGCACTGTAAATATGTTACAGAATTAACAGTCTAATTATATTCCCTTTGGGCCTTATCTGCTTTGGCGGTTGGGGTGTCAAGTTTTGGGTTACGTTTTGCCCACTACTTCGTGCTATGCAAGCTTACGTTATCCAATTGACTGGTGATGGGGTTTATGGACTTGAGCTTATGCGTGAATTAATGTAAATGTCATCTCTTTAACTGTACTGGATGGATTACAAAAAATTAAAGTAACGTGACATTCCAAAATACTCTCTCAATATGCACCGAGAGTAATTAATCTTAATTTGTCAATTTTACACATTTAATGTTTAAATATAATCCAATGTAAATTTTTCTCTCAATCAAAAATCTTGTTTAGGATGGGTGAAATTGATTTTTTGCCAACATTACAGTGGTGCTTTCATCTTTTCCTCTAAGGGTACTAGGACGGATCAACAAACAACTTGCTATACAAGGATTCTATGTCGTACATAAAGCCTTGATAGGCACATCATAATGTACATAAACGAGACACAATGCAGATTTACAAACTATTGATATTGACCTTTTGCAAGGCATATAACAATTTCTCCAAATTAAATGAAATAGCAAGGCTGCAACACAAATTAAAACCCGGAAACTAGTAACCAAAACACAAACCCCAATCACTCAAAACCATGCTTTCATATTGACAATGGCTAAAATGTCCATGGCACCCAATATAAATTGGTACTATCCTTGCAGTAATAACAAACTGCAATTAGTAAGCTTCACAACCTGAACATGTTCCAGCTTTTATGGCTCAGGGCTCTCCTTCAACTCATGTTTGGTTCATTTTTTGCTGATGTGATGTCAGAATTATCTTCAACAGCTTGTATCCTGTCCTCATTGGAGTCAGCAGGTTGAGGGCTTCTGAAAAGTTCATGATTCTCTAGCTGAGAAAACTTAACTTTGGATTCTCCCTTCAATAGCTCTACCACTTCCAGCATGTTGGGTCTCTTCTCAGGCTGATTCTGAGCACAAACAAGTGCAACATAAACAACCCTTTTAAGCTCTTCCTCCACATAGCTACCATTTAGTTTTGGATCTGCAATTTCACTAAATTTCTTCTCAAAAACCAGCGGTAGTGCCCAATCAGTTATTGATCGCTTCACTGTTGCACTCAGTCTTTCAATTGGTTTCCTGCCACTTGCAAGTTCCAGCAAGAGAATTCCAAAACTGTAGACATCACAACTCTCAGATGCTTTACCTAACATAGCATACTCAGGTGCAAGATAGCCAAGGGTACCCTTAACTCTCGTGGTCACATGTGTTGCTCCCTCAGGGATCAACTTAGCAAAACCGAAATCTGCAACCTGAGCCTGGAAATCTGCATCCAAGAGCACATTGCTCGCTTTAACATCTCTGTGGATGATGTGTGGAGTTGCTTGGTGGTGCAGATATCTGAAAGAAAAACATTATATGATTAATATATAAGAAGTGAAAGGAGGGATAAAAGAAATAAGACAGATCAGTATTTACGCAATTCCCTCTGCTGATCCAATTGCAATACTCATGCGTCTGCTCCAATCCAGAAGGCATTCTGCTGAGTGCTGTCCATGAAGATGAGAAAGTAAGCTCAAATTTGGCATATAGTCATACACAATTAACCGTTCCTGTCCTTCAGCACAATAGCCGCGCAGGCTAAGAAGATTCTTGTGTCGAACTCTTGCCAATATCTCAACTTCAACAGCAAATTCCATATCTGCTTTGTTGCTCCAAACTTTCAATCTTTTCACTGCAATCTGCACGAGTACATATTTTAAATACTTCCTGCTTTATGAAGAACAAAATAATAACTAGCAGTCAGCCTGGAGAGATTTAAGAAAGGAATTCCGCATCAAGTACCATTAAGCATATTTGAATTCGAACTGCCTCATTCCCCCACCATTCACCAAAAAAACAGTTGATCAGAGGTTTGGAAGCATCTGAAACATTTGTTTGAAAACATTTTCTGCTGGTATATTAAAAACAACCCCGTGGGGATCCCAAAAATTGGCCCTAATTCAGTTAAGAGAGTAAGCATCTGCTCATATGACTATTTGTTGATAGCCACTTAAAATATGTTAAACATAAAACATAAGACCATACACTTAAAATCAAACAAATACATAACCACCAGTGCATAGAAGTATGAAAACATAAATAAACACAAATTTAGCTATCATATGACTGAGCATGTTTAAAAAGTATTCCCTCCGGTCCTAATTATAAGGGCCCATTGACTTTTTAGAGAATTCTAAGAAAATCTTGAAAAAGCCAATTACATTACTTTAGGATATTAAAATTTGTGGTTTTTCTTCAAATTATGTTGTTTGACTTGTAAACTAATATATAATATAATAAAACACAACAATGATATGATTAAGTAATGTAATTAGCTTTTTTAAGATTTTCTTAAGATTCTCCAAAAAAGTCAGCAAGTCCTTATAATTAGGACCGGAGGGAGTATCTTAGTTTCAAATACTCCCTCCATTCTTTAATATAAGTTTCTCTTTGTAATTCAATTTCTTCATTAAAGTGGGTCTTAGATTAAAAATCAGATGTAGTACTTAATTTACAATACTTCTCATTTCCAAGAGCATCAATAACAAAAGTCAGATGCTTAGCATGTCATACTAATCACATGGATACTTTCATTAAATGTGGGAGCTTCATAGCTTGTGACTAATAAAACTCATGAAGTATCAATATTTCTCCATCCACACTGTATCTCCACAATTATTGATTTTCTTGGAAAAAATATCATTACAATGTCAAGTAAAATTAAGGAAAATTTTTGTAAGATGACTCAAAGATATCAAAGCAGACTCAGACAATCATTAGAGCTATCAATTTAGCCAGCATCTTCAGCAAAAAGAACGCATCCCATATAACTTTTTTCATGCTTGCTTCTTCAGATGAAGCATTCAAAATAAAGCCCTTCCTAATATCAAAGAGGCCAGGAGAAAAATAAGAAGATATTGCTTCATTAATATAGATAATCATGGTGAGATGGAATGGGTTTATAATCATATTCAACCTTCGAAGTCTTGCCATGGGGCGGGTAGAAAGTATAACTAAATGGAAATAATCATTGATCACATGTGAGTAAAGGCTGCTCTAGAATATCACAACTCATAAAACCTATACTTGATTGATTACTCTTGGAAAACGATATATAACCAATGGCAACAAACGACTGTGAATAAAAACAAGAGAGTATCCCCTTACTTGTGATCCATCCCAAAGCTGGCCCCAGTAAACACTGCCAAAACCTCCTTCTCCAAGTTTATTATCATAATTGAAATTATTTGTAGCTGAGTGCAGCTCCTTTAAGGAAAAGACTCGCCATGTTGGTTGCGCCTTCCCTCGTGATTTGCTGCATGTTTAGGGACTCTAACGTCAATCTCCATTAGAAGATGCAGACACAAACAAGTTTAAATCCCATGAAAAAAAGTAGTCTGAGAAGTATCCAGGTTATAAAACAACCATACGAGCACAACCAGAAATTCATATTCTGTTAATTTAGTAATAAAGACTAGAGAGCAGAGTCTAAATGCTCCCTTCACCTACCAAACTCGCAGAGTAGGTTGCTTTTAGTTTTATAATTTGAGTCATTTGATCATCCCTAGAACATGCGAAACCCAGACTCTAAAACCCTTTCTAAGTTTCACTTTCCACCAAAACACAACTGAAGTGGGAAATGCCTTGACGTTGAGGTCATATCACAGATATTTGATCCAAAACAGTAAGAATCAAGAAAAAGAAACAGAGAGCAGCAAGTAACTAGAGACTATTGTATTATTGACGTACCGATCCGAACCCTTTCCAAAACAAAAGATTGGGCATAAAGCCATACCCTTCTGACCAATCAATCCCAGCTTCTCGTATTTCTCTGTAGATAACTTCTCCGAACCCTCTAACCTCTCAGTCAAACCCAGGAAGCAAAAAAATCCGAACTGGAGATTGACCCAGAAAACCGAATCAGATTCTCCTATTGTTCCAGCACCCTGGAACTGTTTCTTTTCAGAGCGAAGAAGAATTAACAAGAGGGTGTGAGGGAAAAAGATGAGAGAAAATAGATGCCAAGCGTAACACTTCGAGAGAAACCGCAAATATGCTTCCTTGGGCAAAAGCTGATGATGTATCGTCACGCGAACGTTGGCGCTCAACTAAAAGGAAAACCCATAAACAGAGCCAAAGATGAAATTTCTTTAATTTTTTATTTTGGCCGATGAAGAGATGTGTAAGCCAAGTCTTCTTTCTTCTTCTTCTTCCTTGTCAAGCGCAAGTCTCGCTGTTCACACAATTTTCAGAAACACTTGCATGGGGTCCATTTTCCTCCTTAGAAAAAAAAAAAAACAGAGAGAATAGGTGGTAATATGCAATTTAATACTTTATTCGCATTATTTTTGTGGGCCTCCTGGATGAAATTCAAAACTTAGAACGCGCTCGTTTGAGTTGTTTCTCAAAATAAACAGGCGATTGATTTCTGGGGATAATATGGAATTTTGTGTTGTAATGCTTATGGCCAGAGATTACCATAAGTTTTGAGTAAGTTGTTACTTTATCAGTATCTATTGGACATGATTTTGGGGGAGGGCTTTCCTGGCCTTCCCTCTTTGGCCTTTAATTTAAGGGAGCTCTAAAATTTTTGTGTGTGGTTTTTTTAGAATTAGATTCTACATAAAATGAGTGACATTTTGATATATTATGGGCGGATATGTTTTCAATTTTTTATGATTTTTTAAAGATTTGCATATAAAAAAATATAGGATTATTTTTTTAATTTAGAGTTTTAACTTTAAAAGATCATAAAAAATTGAAAACAGATCCATTTTTTATCTATAATATATCAAAATATCACTTATTTTAAATAAAATCCAATCATAAAAAAATAAAAAAAAAAATAATATTTTGGAGCTCCCAGACAAGGTTAAGAAGCCCCCTCCGTTCCATATAACCGGTGCTACCTGGGAGACAAAATGAGCGAAATAAACGAGGAGACAGAAAAATCCAGAGCAGGTCCGAAGAATTCGAAGGAAAGGTAAGCTCTCTGACACTGAAATGGCAGAATGATCACAGATACGGACCCTCCTCCCGCCTCTCCCATTGTTCCGACCTCCACAGATTCTGCCTCGCCTCCCTCCTCTTCCAATGCCACGGATTCTTATTACCATTATGCCACCGCTCCGCCTTCCGCCGATAACTATCAGGCCACACAGCCACCGGCGCCGAAACCTGTGATTTCCTCCAAAGATTCCACTTCGCTCTTCAGCGGTGGTGGCATCAGGTTGGTCTCGCTTCCCGATATTCATAGAACGGTGGATTCAGTGGCTTGTTTAAAATTTTCAATTTTTCAATTTCATTCCCCACCTCTCCCCTTTTTTGTCGTGCTTGATTTGGCTGCATATTGGGCTTTCGAGTTTTTAAGGGCGAATTGTGAATATTGAGACGGAGGCCTCTTATTATGCATGAATCTTGTTTTCATATAATTTTTATGGCATGTGCTATATGGATTATCTGTGCATCGCAATTCGTATAATGATCATTGAATTCGTTTCATGATTTGGATGTTGATATTTTTATACAGACCAAACTGCTTATCAAGGGGATTTACATTCGGGAATACTTTCCCGTTACAAGTTTTTGTAAAGTGTGCGAACTTTTGGTTGTATTTTTGTTCCTCTATGTCTAATGGTGTTATTATAGAACAGCATTTTGGTTTATGCTTGTGAATTAGTCATCCTTTGAAAATATTCTTGATGTTTATACCCGTGTCTAATGATTGACTATTCTTTTAAGTGTTTGAAGCTCGTTATGGTCATCATTGAATATCGCATTTAATGATTTGGTTGATTTCACATGCAATTTTCATGCCATAACAGGCAAAGGATATAGAAAAAAAAATTGCAAATAGGGAGAGTTTCTGATTCAGTTCATTCAAAATATCTGTTGTTGTGTAGTATTTTTCTATTAGGCCGCCAATGGATGTAGACCTTTTTGAGCTGTTGTGGTCAAGGGTTTTGGGAGTCATAAGGACATCTATAGGCAGGGTGTTGTGTCTGCAGGCTTGTAGCGTCTATAGTTGGAGCAGAAAGCTAGAAATGTGAATAAAAGTTTCACTCGGAAGGAACTTGGCCTCCCTCTAGCTTTTCAGTCAACAAATGGTCTTTCTAGAGAAGTTTCCTATAAGAATTTCCAAAGGGATTGTAAAGCTTTCGTGAGCTAGTGTTGTTTACTGTTTTTTCCTCGTGTTATTGATTCTCAGGGAGGATTATTTGTCCTCTTTTGTTGTATTACATGATTTTCCTATCAATTAGATGTTGGGCCTTATTTGTCGCACAAAGATTGAAGCTGAAGCCACATTGTTTACTCTGAGAATAATTCGCCTTTCTATTGGTTTTATGTATATGGAGATTATTTTTCCCTTCCAACATTTATCACAAGAAATCATTGGTCGATCTCTCACTTAGCATAAAGTCTAGACCACTAAAGCTGGACTTAAATCGTTGGACACTATGATTTGATACAAACGATAGCTTGTTGAAACATTTATGTTATGTTTGGATTATGAGGATTTGGATTTGATCCAAATACATTATTTGGATGCATAAAATTTTATGGATTTGGATTTCCAAATCCAAGCAAAGTTTTATTTCAATTCCTTTAAAATTTCATAATTTAACTGTCTTTATGGTAAGTAGGACAAAATTGAGTTGCATAGGTTTTGTTCTGACTGAACAGTATAGGGATTGAATAATGTTATTTTTCCTATATTTTATGTATCTCCATTTTTATAGTTAAAACATGATGTAAAAAACTGTTTGTTGGAAAAGTATAGAGAAGCTTTTTTGCTTTAATAAACCAGAGCCTCACCAGGAAATTTCAATTTGCCAATAAATGCATTCATCTGAGCTTTGAGATTTGTCTCAACAGCTTCTTCTTGCTATTGTCTTCTGGCTGATTTATTTTGAACTTTTGACTACCACCCTAATAGTTAAATTGGTCTTTTATTAATCCACTGGCGGAATCTCTCAACAGAACAATTTTTGTTTAGAAGAAACTAAGTTTATAAATGGAAACTGGATTCTACATTTTTGGTTTCACTGCCCAAACAAAATCTGAGGGAAAAGTAAATATATTTTCACCATTGTTATCATAGAAGATGCTATATACTAGTCATTTTTAGTTGTTCTTACCCCTTTTATGTGCTTTTGGAATTGATTTGTCCGAACAGAGAAAAGGATACCATGGAAAAGTGTGATGGCTTGATAGAATTTTATTTTAACCATGTTTGATAATTGATACATGCCTTGTTGATAGGCTTAATGGTTTCCATACTCAATAGCAATTCCATGAGTATTATTTTACTAGGACTTTGGAAGTTCCTTAGACTGACATAAAGCACCATGGATTTGTGGATTTTCTTTTAGTAGTTTGTTTAAGTTCTTATTGCCTTATTGGCTTTAAAACAATAGACTATGCAATAGACTAAAGCAGTGCATGTTTTGTTAGCTGTCTCTCTGGAAGTCGAAATGGAAAATTCAGCTATGGATATTCCAGTTTCAAGGGTAAAAGGACTTCAATGGAGGATTTCTATGAGACGAGGATATCTGAGATTGATGGTCAGATGGTTGCCTTCTTTGCAGTTTTTGATGGTACGTTAAAAGCTCCTGTTTTCTAGCACACAGGCTTCGTCTTTATTTTTTCCTGTTAAGGAGGTGAAAAACAGTTTGTTATCTAGTTGTATTATGATATTAGT
The DNA here is from genome assembly GCA_037177275.1 of Acacia concinna. Lineage (NCBI taxonomy): Eukaryota > Viridiplantae > Streptophyta > Magnoliopsida > Fabales > Fabaceae > Acacia > Acacia concinna. Next base: position 8,358,033 of record JBAGKO010000003.1, on the reverse strand, counting down.
TTCAGTATTTTGTGGCATGAAATTGAGAAAAAGGCGTTACTTTATCATTCTGAAAAGGTTGTGTTCCCTTTCTTGTCATCCTCGGCCTATAGCAATGTAGAACAGAGATGCAAAGAGGGATATAAATGAAAGAACAAAGGAGGAACAGAACGGATTAGAGGGAGATCTGTGGGGGAAAGGGGTGGAACGCAAGAATATAATGGAGGATTAGACAGAATTCTGAAATTGCTCCAAACACAATAGCAAATGGCTTAATAGAGGAGCATAGAGTATACAGAGTTATAATAATAGAAGTGTAAAATACATAAATAAATCAGAAAATATATAATTATAAATTATAACTAATCTATCGTGTCTTGTAATTATCTGTGGTCACTAACTAATCAATTATTAAAATCTCCCAGCTCTTTTCATCCTCCATTATAGGGGTTGCTAAGTTGGGCTTGAGACTGAGGAAACTTCCTGCTTTTGCTTATGATGTGTTCTTACAATTCTTAAAGTTATTAATTTCAGAAAATAATGACTAAGTTCCAAGGGGTTGGGTGGATCATTTTATGGTTTTACCTTTCAGCGTTAAGGTTTTTAAGATGGTTGGGGTTGGGTTTTCAGCTGCTAAGTAACGAAGAAATATGTCAAAACCAGTTTCACAAATCCTAAATCAGCTTAGAAATCTGCAACTAAAAAATTAGAATTTTCTTATTTCACATTAGAGGGAATATACACCATTTTTTTCAGCTTATGTGGATTAATGAATTAATCGCCTACATCGTTCAAGCCTACTCATCTTTGTACTGAACATATGAACCATGCGACTCAGCTCAGACTTAAATAATTCATGCAATGTACGGAAAATGTGGCTAGTTCTATAATAAATTTGAAGGTAATGTGATGGAACTTGCTTCTGTTTTAATCTAAGAATAGAGGATTAGGAAGAGAGGGATACTCTAGAACCAGAATCTGACGTTCTAGCCATAAGACTCTGAAAACACACAATATATTCATCATGTCTAATGAGAAATAACAGTACATATTTATAGAG
>JBAGKO010000003.1:8308228-8322067 GCA_037177275.1 Acacia concinna | reverse complement strand
TAACACAAATATAAAAGGGAGACAACCTATACATATTAAAAAAAAGTAAAAATCATATTCATATTAATTAATAGAAGACAAAATATAACATTTTCCTTCCAAATTCCTCCAATTTTGGAGGGGAGGGTTGAGAGGGGAAGGGAGGGAAAATCTTGAAAAAATTTTCCCTTCCCTCCTAAAATGTTTTGTTACCTAAACAAGGGGAGGGGAGCAAAATCCCCCAATTCCCCTCCCCTCCCCTCATACCAAACACACCCTTAAAGCCTGTGCACCTTAATCCTTGGTATAAATTGTAGGATTAAAGAGCAATTTACCTCCTAAGGATAAGCAATTTTAATTCTAACATTTTTTTTTCTTAATTTCAATTCCAACGTTATTTATTTGAAGCAATTCATATCCTCACTAACATATCTGTTCAATCTAATTGTTAACTGAGGCTTGTTGATCAATGATAAGGCCATATGGCTGATGATTTAGATTAAATAACATGATGTGACATACCATTTGATTGAAATTAAGTTATATTTTTTTTGAAAAAAATGAAACTCAATTTGTTGATTGTCGAAAATATCTCAGTTAACAGTCAAACTGAATATATTTTAGTGAGGCTATGAATTGTTTTAAATAAATAACATTGGGGTTGGAATTAATGCAAATAAAAAAACATTATGATTAAAATTATTCCTTCCTAAAAACGTTGAGGGGTTTATTACACTTTTAACTCTAAAAATTGTATAATGGGTTTGTGAGGTCATGTTTGATTTTGCTCCGGTTTGTTTTAGGATTCTTATGAATTTTTTTCCCAGTCAAAATGTTTGAGTTTTGAATTTTTTAAACGGAAAACCAAATTCTTTATTTCTTTTTCACTTCATGATACCAGCATTTGGTTGTTACTGTAATTTGTTTTCTTTCACATAAATTTGGGAGTTTTGTGGTGAGGATGAAATAAATAATTGCAAAGGTTGACTTATTGATTGATATAAATGCTTGTGAAGTGGGTGAATTGAATGTCAATAAATTGAAAAAAAAAAAAACCAACCAAGAGGGTGAATTGAAGGAAGCACGTTGCGTTGCATTGTGTTGTGGTTTTATTAAAAAATAAAACCCGCCTCATTATCACAGCAATAAATATACACCATCACCACACCTCTCCTGCTATTTTCAACCACATTTTAAGAAAATCGTACATGCTAAGGGAAAAGTGATTAACCCTAGTTAATATTTTTTATTTTATTAAAAAAAGCATCATAATATCTTAAAATTATTTTTAATGTAAGCGTGTCTTTCAGATTTTGGTTTTGAATATAGTAATGTTTGTGTTTCTTTAATTTTTCCAACTTACTATCAAAATGGTTCCAAGGATCACAATTATAAATAACGCACAAACCATACTACTCCATATCTAAACTAATATGATAATTTTATGCTATTTTAACGATAAGATTTTATGTTAGTTTTAACAATTACAAATATGGTACAAACCATAATACTCCATATCTAAACCAACACGATAATTTTATGCAATTTTAACAATGAAATTTTATAGTTGTTAATTACATCAAAATTGACATTTGTAATATATTAAGGGTAAGGCAACCAACGACATTAAGAGAAGCATGTGTAAATAAACAAGACTTCTCTTGACCCCTCTAATCCTCCATCTTCGTCTCTTCTCTCATTGCCCTACAACCTTTACTTAAAACTAGAGAACAAGAAATCGTATCGGATCGGCCAGTTCGGCTAGTTGCACTGGGAATTTGCCCCCTGTCCAATCTGAAACAATGGACAACCAGGGGAGACCGGCCGATTGAATCAGTCTAGGTTAAAAAATATATTTATTGAACTTTCATTTTATTTATGAAATTTAAAAAATATATTAATATATTGTCACCTATTTTATTATTATTAATCATACTTATATATTTCTTTAATTTTCATATCTATATGTAGTGTTATTTTATTATTGTAAATTAAATTATAATATTTTAATATACCCGATTTAACCCCTTTCAGGTCATGGTTGAACCCTTAAACCTTGAACCCGTGCCTCAATCGGCTCATTGCCTAATCTGGCTTTTTATTCCTTACGTAACACTTCATTATTAAAATTACACCTTAACCCGTTTTATATCTTTTCTTAACAAATAAAGAGTCATTATTATTTTAAACTTTAAATTTTTAAATAATTGTAATAATTTATTCTTTATAATCCTACCACTCCCCATCAATTTAAAAGAAAACTAATGAGAAGGCATACTATATTACAGTTTTAACCAATAGATTATTAAACACATATGAAATTGTGGTTGAAAGAATTTCACATCATATAATCTATCCCAACTCGATATCTCATTGTGTTGGAAAAAGACCAACGAATTGAAAGATGGCGAGTGAAAAGGTATGGACAAAATTTATATCAAATTGCTTATATCATAAATCAAAATTATAGGTGAATTTATAAGTGTACCTATACATTTTTTCCAGCTAATGGTTAAAAAAACAAGTGCCATATTCTCTAGGTAATTTACAAAGTGCATTTAACAACTAACACGGGCAAAATAACAAGGGTACAAATTTACAAATTTATGAATGCACATTGATATTTTAACAACTAATAATATCAAAATAACGTGTTAATATGAAAACTTACAAATTATTATTTTCATATAAAAACTTATAAAAATTCTTACAAGTGTTCATCAATCAATTTATAAGTGCACACACGCATTTTAACAACAAATAATAACAACATAAAAGTGTGATGGGAGAGCTTAGCTTAATAAATACTACCCCCATTCTTAAATATAAGACCTATTTTTATGGCACAAAAATATGTCTTATATTTAAAAACGGAGGGAGTATAAGAAAATCGACTAAGCATTGTTTGAGTACAATGCAGGAACAGCGGGGCAGGCAAAGTATGATAAGGTTGTAACAACAATTTTATATGGGATTAAGAATGGAATTTACAATGTCCCATGTCGTGTTGAGGAACAAGTATAGGTATAGATTATAATGAGTGAGAATGCATTTGTATATGAAGTATAATAACAAATAATCCTATTTATTCCTCAGACTCAGAATCTACTTCCAAGGCACATGTACCATCATCCACATTGGCTAATGGGTTGTACAAATGGGAGCTTGGATCTGTGCACCCAACAACCAAATCCAAACTGCACCTGTCACCCTGCACATTTATTCATTCATTTCAGTTTCTCTAACATTCACTAGCACAAGAGGGAAAACAGCACAGAAGATTCAGTTGATGAACAGAGAGTATATCCAACTAACTTCTCAGTTCCTCTCCTTTGTCAACCTTTCATATTTTTCTTCTTCAGTTTTGACTTTTTTTCCCCCCAAAGGAGGCAAAGCATTGAATGAAACCAAATTATCCATTTTTAAACCGATAACTTGAAAAAAGAAAATGATGATTGAACTGTCAAAACTTACAAAGATAAAATTTAGATTGTTCAAGAGAAGGTAAAGAAGTTGGTTCTAGCGGAGATCAATGATGTTTAGTACTCACCCCTTCTTTTGAAAGGTTACCAATCATTGCACATCTGGTAATGACTGTACTTGTGTCTGGGAATATTGCTTTCTCACATGCTCCTTCTTTACTCAGTTCATCTGCCAATCCCTATCACAAAATTTATCAACTCCAATTCAGGATCATTGCCAACATGTGCCCAAACATGTTTCATTCTTGAACTTTCACATATTTAGTTCCTACTCATACTGGACTTAGTATTCTTATATATGTCATGTTTTACCTCGTTAAAGAAGTCAATTGTCTTGTTTCGCCACTGCTTAGGAACTTGGAACTGAAGCGTGTAGGGGCCATCCCAATCAACTCCATTTGTAAAGGAGAAGATCAAGTTCGTAGCTGAAATACAAGGGGGGAAAATAAGAACTTTAAGAGAAGACAATAAATGGTTTTATTTTTATGAGAAGAAAAACAAGCAGATCAAATAAACACGTGTACCATGCTTAGGAATGCATATCTGGATAGTGTATATTGGGGCATCAGCTTTGCCTCTATCTTTTCTTAGCATTGCTCTTGGCTCGCCACCACACATAATTGGCTGGTTAAACCCTCCTGAAAAGTGGGTGACTTCATAAGTTAATGCCAAAAAACATGGCAAACAATATGGATATCATCAAATCTGAAGCAATATAAAAAGAACAGGGCAGCCTTGATAAGTCATTTGGTGAAGTATCCCGAATCATGCGTGAAAGAGCTGTTTAAACTTTAAACTTTAACGGATTAAATTCTGCTATTTTTTGTGATAAATCCAGGCTGAATATTTGTAGGATAACTTAGTGAGGTCATCAAAATTACCATTAAAACCAACTCCAAATTCTTCATTGGGGACAAGTTGAGTTGCCGCCGGATTATAAAAAAGCTTTAGCTTCTCTCCCTGTCAGAATGTGTAAAGGAAATTAATTTAAGGCAAGTAACTCATCCCAATGAGATGAACTCTACATTGTACTATCGCACTTACTGAACTAGGGGGAAGACCGTTCATGGTTTTCCAGTAGACAGGAGCCATCCCAAGTTCAAACATAGCCCATGAAGGAAGTTTGTACCTTAAAAAAGTATCATAGTAGAATTTGTAACATTGCTTTAAAAAAAAAAAAAAGAACACTGCAACTTGAGACAATAGCTAGAAACTTCAGTAAGAAGGTGTCTAGTTGGAGATCATACTCCTGAATTTCCTCTGCTGGAGCTGCCACAGCAACGGTAGCGGCAGCACTGATTTTTCTGCTGACTTTAACATTTCTCTTCTTCACTCGTGAAGAACTTGTCAATGGTGCATTGAGAAAATTGTTGGCTGCATCAGAAATGATACAACTGTTACAATAAGACTAACGAAGTTTCATACAACTTCGGAGTTTACTGCTTTCTGTTATTCAAACTGGCTGTCCAAATCTTCCCAAAACAGGGTGATATAATAGTGTATCATATCTTCAAGGAAACTAAAACAAAAATTTAAAAAAAAAACAATGGTTTTCTCCATGTCTATAGAAATTATTTAGATATTTCTGGTCATCGTATAATTGACCTGAGCCCTGAGGAAGGACATGCAATGTGATAACTGGGTACTCTAAATTTACTCCCTCCTGTCCTTTTAAGGAGCAACTTTTGTTTTCATTTGGAAAACAAATTTGTGCTTAAGATAAAACAATGATAGTATTAAAAATGTCAGTTTTTTAATATGTTCCTATTTATTAAAAAGAGTAAGAGAGAGAATGGGTGAAAAATATAAGGGAGAATGTGTAATAAATGATTATAAAAAAGAATTTCTTCCCATCAATGTACCATGCACTGCAGTATCAAGATGAATGAAGATTTAAAGGTACCATGCAGTATTAAGATGAATGAAGATTTAAGGTTTATCATCCAATTGACACCGAAAACATCACCACACTAAAATGAAAAAGAAAAGTAAACATGCCCAGCATTCATCATTATTTAATCATGTCATTATTCTTTTTTTTCCAAAAGAAAAAAGAAGTATGATTGCATAACTGCAAAAAAACTTTAAAAAAAAAAAAACCCCTTCAATTTAGTTCATTGACAACTTCTATCGAGAGTGGTGAAGAAAACACAAGTTCCTAGGTTGATTCAGATAGCTCTGAAAGCCAAAACTCCTTTTTCTCACAAAGACAAAGGCAAATTTCTCCTTATATCATTGATCCAAATAGATCAATAGCATCGAGTACTCTAAAGCACTATCCTTACGATTAAGACAACCAAGTAATAACGTATTTATCCTTTATCAAAGTTTGCACGCAACGTTATTAGAATCGTTGAATATAAGTGAAGTTATTTCCCACTAGAGCATGCAAGTATGCAACAAAATAGAATCGATTTTAAGATTTAAAACGTGGGGGGAAAATAGAAGAATAGAGAGAGATGGAGACTAACCGAGTGAAGAGACGGACCGCTTGGCCAATAATGGTTGCGTGGAAGATGCGAAGATTGACCCATTTGTTGCCGCCATGTTTCACACTCTCCTTTGCTATTGGAAAGAGAGAAAAGGAAAAATAGTTGAAGTTCAATGTATTATCTGGGCATGTTTATAGATTAAGAGGGAAGGTATTGATATTTTTCAATATATGTGTGTGTGGGCAAGAATTTGCAGGAAGAGCAGATGTTTTTGGGGGAAATCGCCGAAAAATCTGATAATAGAGACAAATAGAAAGAAAGGGTTTATCTGAGAATCAAAAAAAAATCTGGCCGTTATTTATCCGACCTCGTTAGTGAATGCCATTTGCGGCTTCACCGCCTTATCTCTTTTTCTATAGTTTCTCTTTCCACTTTTCACTTTCTTTCCTTTTAGCCCACAGTTTACTTCAAAATTTCAATTTAACCCCTGAATTGAACAAATTACAAGTCTCACAAGTGGCTTAACTTTCATTTCACACTCCTACTTGCGCATAGAGCATATCACCATCGCATCATTTAAACGCAAAATCCCTCAAACTTAACCACCAAACGACTTCAAGCCTCAAGGCCTTGTTTCTCGTTGGGACCTCAAAAATACAGAGACACAGGCCTTGGCTTTTCCGTTCATGGCTCTGATCACCTCACAGCCTAAAAACCCCATTCTTCATAACTTCACCGCCGTTCACCGCTCAATCCCTCGGCTAGCTAATTCAGGGTCCTTCTCAAATAATGCTATAACCCTTAAAGTCTCGAACTTGACTTCAAATTCAAATAAGCTTTCCCTGAAAACAAACCCCTTCAGAACGGTGCCGGTGATATCTGCCAATGCGGCATTAACAGAAACATTAGAACCTTCGGAAGAAGGAAATGCGAAGTACAGAAGGATTCTGCTATCAGACGTGGAGGTGAAGCGAGAGAGACGAATTTTCTTTGGGAGGAGATGGAATTCGTTGGATTTGGGAACTGCTGGTGTTGTATTGGTTATGCATGTGCTTAGTCTCTTTGCACCGTTTTGTTTCAATTGGAGAGCTTTCTGGGTAGCCATGGCTCTGTATTTCGTGACTGGTCTCCTTGGCATCACTCTGTCTTTTCATAGAAATCTTTCTCACCGCAGCTTCAAACTTCCCAAATGGCTTGAGTATCTCTTTGCGTATTGTGGGGCTCTTGCTCTTCAGGTAAATTCTGATTAATAGAGCTTTCTTCTGAGTTTTTCCATCATACGAGTAATTTTGTTTTTCAAGAACTATTTTGCTTACCAAGGAACCTAACATGAAAAAAACTAAATGAATGAGAAGTTTGGCTATCAATACTTATATTTATGCCATAATTTTGAAACAAGTGCAGAGCATTTACAGCCTCGTATTATATACAACTCTGATATTATCTATTTTGTTAGACTATATTCCTGTTAGTATACTGTTAGCAGATTATTTTAAAACAAATTTAATTCTTTAATAACAGAAATAATCTATGAGAGATGAAAATGTGGCATTTAAGCTTTGAGAGATAAAAATGAAATAAATTTAACCCATTTTTCTTTCCCTTTGGTGATTTTGATTGGTGTGCAGGGGAACCCAATTGATTGGGTGAGCACACATAGGTACCACCATCAATTTTGTGACTCTGCGAGAGACCCGCACAGCCCCACAGAAGGATTCTGGTTCAGTCATATGAGCTGGTTATTTGACACCAAATCTGTGGTTGATAGGGTACGTATGATTATGATATATGAATCCCTGATTTTTGTATATAGGGAGGATTACTATAAAAAAGTCGCAGTTTAATCTTAAAAAACCCCCACAACAAGCTAGTAGAATAAGATAGCAATATCTAGTGTAAGAAATGACAATAAGTCATGGTATATTAACAATTGAAGGGACTTTTTAAGGATAAAATTGTTTATGTGGGACTAAAAACCCACATTAATTCTCTATTGTTTATACTATTACTTCTTGACAAGCAGAACAACCATAGGTCATAACCTTATCTGCTGCAAATGTTTTGGGATGTGCTTATGCAGTGTGGTGAACCAGAGAATGTTGGAGATTTAGAGAAACAGCCCTTTTATAGATTCCTGCGAAGCACTTACATTTCGCATCCTCTTGCCTTGGGAGGGCTGCTTTACACCATGGGAGGGTTTCCTTTCCTTGTTTGGGGAATGGTAAGGAAATATCTTTCATTTCCTTCTTTATCTCACCCAAGAGCCTCAAATTTTGAGAAGATTGAATACAAACTCATGCATATATAACTGCTGCAGGGTGTGAGAATTGTGTGGGTGTACCACATCACTTGGCTTGTAAACTCAGCTTGCCATGTCTGGGGGAAGCAAGCCTGGAATACCAAGGACTTGTCCAGAAATAATTGGTATGCTCACTTTTACCCTCATTGAGAATTTGCCTAGTGCTTTTTTCCCTACAACAACTGTGTGCATTTTGAATTAGATTATTTTTAAGTGATTGTGCCGGAAACATGTGTTATGAGTTGTGTCTCATAAAAACAAAACATTAGTATTGGATCATGTTTTAGCCTTGTCAGGCTTAATTGAGGAGCTTTGTAAATACAGTTTTTCCCATTTACATGGTTCAAATCTTTTTGTCTTGTTTAGCAAAAATCGAGTCTCTTTTGTCCAACCAAACATTCACTGTGTGAGATTTGTAACTTGCAGCCATGTGTTGTGGTTATATTCAAATATGATTAGTTCTCATTGGAGTAGCTTTTGTAAATGGAGAAAGTCTGAGATATTTTTTTGGCAATGGATGGGCAGGTGGGTGGCAGTACTAGCATTTGGGGAGGGATGGCACAATAACCACCATGCATTTGAGTACTCAGCAAGGCATGGCTTAGAGTGGTGGCAACTGGACATGACTTGGTATGTCGTCAGATTCCTTCAACTCATTGGCCTCGCCACTGATGTCAGGCTCCCTTCACAATCTCACAAACTCAGAATGGCTTTCCACAATTGAATTTCAGTGCTTTCAACCAATCCTCTGTGTTGGAATTTGAGTGAGTGTGTGTGTGTTTGCTTCATGGTGATTAAGAGATAATGGAATGTTTGGTGTCTGCTGCATAGTGATTAAGAGCACCAGAGTTTTCGGCTCCACGGCTTTGGATATCCCCTTCTGTGTTCTTTGTCCTTTCATTTTCGGCGACGTGACAAAACAGAGTTTGGTGACTCACCATGTTCCCCAATTCAAATCAAATTGGTCATTGTGTCATAATAAAGCCGTTGAACACGTTTTTCTTAATTATAGTAAGTTCAGAGAATGAGGAATGAATCAAAAATCAACTTTCATACACGGAGAATAGGTTTTCCTTCTTTCTAGGAAAAGTGACTGTAATTATATGACTGTTCGTTTGGATATAAATGACTTTGATGATAAGTAATATATGAGAAGTAATTTCAAAAAAAAAGTTATTTATAAGAAGTTATTTGTATTTGGATAGGAAATAACAGAAATGGAGAGAGAATGAGAGATCTTTCTGAAATAAGTCATTTTTTTAACTTATAAAATAAATCACTTTTTTATATAGAAGTCCTTATTTTTACTGTTCTACCCAAACATCCATAATATAAAAAATAACTTAAATGTGATGATAAGTAACTTAACCCTCGTTCCCCAGACAAATAACACTCAATTATATTACATATCAAACGTCTAACTAATTGGAAGGTACAAATTTATGCCACTGACTTCAAACTAAATCAGGACTATGATTCTTTGTGAAACACGATCATTTTCTTGAAGCTTGCAATAATATTTATTTTTTGAAGGGAAAAAAAATTACCGTACACCACAAAGTCTTATCCCGAATATTACTATGACTAGCCACATGGCTGATTTCCAATAAACTATATACGGAGAATATGCTAGTATATATTGATTTGATGGGGTGATGATACCATTCAGAAAGGCATGTTTGGCTGCGTAGGGGATTATAAGTCAAATCATGGAATACTCTTAATTAAGAAAGTAGTATCATACTATCTTATCAAAAGGAAATATTAGTTTAATTATAGAGTTTAGTTGACTTTTTTTTTTTAAAAAAAATATTTTAAAAAATTAAATATATTATTTAATCATATCATATATTAGAGTGAGAATTTCTTTGGGAAGAGCACCTGCCTAACACAAAACGCCTTCGTTTGGTGTCAAAAGGGAGGGGTCCCCCTCCTTTTTTTTAATAATATTTGAGGCGCTAAAATATTTTTTTTAATAACACCCAATATTCTAAAATAATTTTGTGTCCTAGAACAATTTTGTTTGTACCATAAAATAATTTTTAAGAGCACCTAGTAACTAACAGGGACACTCAGTATCTGACGATATATACAATGAACTATTTTTTACTAAAGCTTTATATCTTGCTGTTATTATTTTTTACTGCATCTTACAATTATTTTTATCACATTCAGCAAGCTAAATTATTTTACTGGTTGCAAGGAGAAGCTTCTAAAATATTTTTTTTAGTAGTAATGAGCACCCTAAATTTAGAATATTGTGTACTATATGTTAAATTTCTTGATAAAAAATAGTTCAATTTATATATCATTAAATACTAAATGCTACTAAAAATTATTTTAAGACATAAAATTATAAGACCTAGTTAACTTTTTTTAGAAATTAAGGATATTAGTTAAATTAAAATTACAAATCCAAGAATCAATGTGGTGTCTAATTATAATTATAGAAATATTAATAGGCATAGTTTATAACAAAAGTGGTTAAATATAATAGACAAAGTGGATAAGGGTCTCATATTTAGGATCAAATCAAATTTCTAATCAGGTCTTATAATTAGGATTGAAATGAGTATATTATATATTACTCCCTTTGACCCTATATATAAGATATTTTTATTTGAAAAGGTTCATCTTTTTTATAAGATACTATTTGATTTTATCTTTATAATAAATACGCTTTTCTCATTTTACCAGCATTCTCTTAAATCATTTATTGCAAGTACATTTTCTCTTTTTCTTTCTTTTTTCATCATTGGTATTTTTTTCTTATTTATAAAGAGGGGTACTTTTAAAAAAATAATATATTTCCTACATATTTATTACTTTTAACTAACTTTAACTGTTTTTATAAAATCTAGCGATTTGATTAAAAGTATCTTATATATAGAGACAGAGAAAATAGTTCATAAGTCAAATAATATACAACAGTTCGAAGAAAAACAATAACTTTTAATATATTAAAGTAATTTAATTAACTTTTTTAAAATTATCTAAAAAAATTAATTTTACTTTGTAATTAGAGCAAAGGGAGTAATAACACAATGATTTCACATTTATAACCTACTAAATACTGAAGAAATAAAATTCTTGCCTAAGATAATTAAATTTTATATATCCAGTCATGGGCTAGCTAGCTGCCATATCATATCCAGCTCATGCTCTAGTTGCAATTAGTAGTATATTAAATTACAATGAAACTCACAAACTATATATAGTACTACTATATATATGTGTGTGTGGTTTAAGCATGCTTTTCTTCTCTTCTCTATTTCTCTCCCGTACAAAAAAAAAAAAAAAGTGCATCCACCGTCCATTTCTTGTTTGACATTTGCATACCGTCCACTTTTTTGGGGAGTTGAGAAGCTAAATGCTTTGTTGTCATTAAAGAAAAGAAGACAAGCTTAATGCTTGTAAGTGCAGTTTGAACCCCTAAACACGTGCTCTCACAAGGCAATCTACATACCACTGCACCACACCGCCCATTTTACTTTTAGTGATCACATAAGTCGATGCAGTGCTAGAAAAGAAGCTTGTCTTAATTTTAAATAGGTAAAATTGTGTTTAGGTCACGAATAAGTAAATATACATCAGATAGGTCACGAGGTAAAAATAAATTATTGTTAGATCCTAAAGTTATTAACGGTGTCCTTTAGGTTGTTAATGACAACCCCTTAATGTTGTCATTAACAAGCCGGATGCCATTAACGACCCGGGCGTTGTTAATGGGAACTTGACAATAATATTTTTTTTATCTTAGAAATCTGACAATAGTATTATCTTAGGACATCTTTAACGTATATTCCATCGGGACCTCAATGTAATTTTATTTCAGTCTTCTAAATATAATTTTTTTCTATTTGTGTCCTACTCATTATGCATAGCTTTTGTGTGGTATCCAATACAAATAATTAAAACTGATCCTTTATGGAAACTAACAGATTTTTTTTACAAATAACTAAATTAAATAAGTTTTTAAAATGTATGTATTAATTATTTAAATTTTATATTTAAAATCAGAGGAATTGTTGTTTATTTTCTCCTCCGGATATTGAATTTTGATTTGTCGTTGTCAACACGAGATTAGAGAGGTTGAAGCCTTTAAGGTCAATCTAAACATGAATCATGATTCAATATTCACATGAATCATGTTAAATATGTAACATTTTCTCCACGCGTAAATCTCTCTGTTAAAAAAAGAAAAAAGGGAAAAAGAAAAAAGAAAGGTTTTTCAATTGCCTACTCTATTTTTGTCCGTTTCATGAAGTGTGCCTATGGTTTATAAATGGACTTTCACTTCTTGGGCCCTAGGGATGACCCGGTGAGTCCAGCAGAAGATTTAAGCCCATGAATCAGCAGCACAGTCAAGTTGACGCACTTCAGCAAATAAGCTGCATTTTGCATGTGAGTTTTTTCTTCAATTTTTTTTTTTTCGATAAATAATTTTAAAATACGATAAATAAATTATAATATCAAAATATATTATATTTTTATGTTTATTTCAGATATTTAATATTTGGTTCAAGAAACTCGAGATAAGTATTATTCAATAATAAAATAAACAGAGTTGACACAGTGGCTTGTTTTGATTCTATGTGATATTGTGATGCCCTTTAAGATATAAATCTATTATTTTTTTTATATACCCTCATAATAATTACACATATTGTTGGAGATTTTTTTCAAAACTAATGTAAATGATTAAAGAGATATTTTAGGAAAATAACACGCATCTTTCATAAATGACTAAATTACCTAATTTTTAAGAGCTAAGCTTACTCTAATCCCTAGGCTCATTTGGTATGAGAGGAGTGCAAGGGAAAGTGAACCAAAGGAATTTTATTTTTTTTGTTGAATTTAAGAAAACGAGAAAAGTGGGTTAAGAGATTTTAGTCTCTCTTTATTAAAATTTTGTTACCTCACTTTTCATATTTTTTTAAATTCAACTTGTAAACCCTCAAATCTATTATACCACACCCACTCTATGAGTTATGATTCTGGTCTTACACTTTTTTTTTTCATTTGTATAATTTATGTCATACAAAACAATGGATAAAATTCATAGAACATCAAATCGATTTTCACGTCACTACAAAAAAATATTTTATTTCCTACGATCATGACGTTTCTGACGGACACTTGGGACGGAATTTTGTGGGAAATTAATTTCTCACAGAAAAAATTCCGTGGGAAAAAATGCCGTCACAAACAAGTTTGCGACGGAAAAAACAGTTCCGTCAGAAATTGTGACGAAATTTCCCACAGAAATTCTGTCGCAATTATTGATGGATTTTCCCACGGATTGATCTGTGGGAAGTTCCCACGGAAATGTCCGTGGGAAATATCTGTGGGAACTTCCGTAGGTGTTTCTGGCGGATAAATCCGTGGGAAACATCCGCGAGAAATTCCCACGGACATGTCTGTGGGAAATTCCGTGGGAAACTCCCACACACATTTCCCACAAACCTGTCCATGGGAAACTTCTGTAGAAAATGGTAGATAAAGATTTCCCCCACCTCTACTAGCCAATAAACGTTGTGATAGTTTTTTATAAAGAAAATTGATTTATGACCAATTTTTTTAAATATTCTAATGTACTTATTGAAATAAAACTTCATGAAATCAAATATATCAAATAAAAGCTAAC
>JBAGKO010000003.1:8269311-8281419 GCA_037177275.1 Acacia concinna | reverse complement strand
GAACATACAATCCATAAAACTCTAATTACCATGCATAATGTGGGTAAATGTGTGCAATTAAGACCTAAAATACCCCAAAAAACCATATAAATATTGTGTCAGATCAATCGTATGTCCTCATTATAGCTATCAAAAGGTCCTAAGGGAGTCTCTTACAATTCACATAAAGTAGAGATGTAAATTCTAGCTGTTGCACCTTCTTTTGTAGCCCTTTATGCGACTTGACATATGAAACCATCTCATTAAATTGCTTTAGAGAGCAACATGTGTAGAAAGCAACATAATATTTCTTCCTCTCCTTCTCTAGCCTTCCTTGTTTCACCTTTTCACTATATTTTTTCTTTTCCTCCGTAGCCAATTTTCTCCATGCCTTTGACAACTCTTTGCATTGTTTATCCAAATTCTTGAACTTCTTCCACTTTTCGAATTCACTATGAAACAATATGTACCCATTCTTCATTTGTTGTACTTCTGCCTCTATATTCTTCCCCCTTTTCTCGCTCGCTTCGTTCTGCCCCGCAACCTAATTCAACGCCATATGTTTCTGCTGCAAAAAAATAGTCCATTGACATTAACTCAATCAATTATGGCACTTTTATAGCGTGGTATTACTCATTTAAAAATATGTAACAATAAATGTCATTTGAAGTACAAAGTTACACCTACTAATCTTAAACATTAGATTCACACAAAAGCATATCCTAAATAAAACCAAGGAATACAATCTACTAATATTCTGTCTCTTACAACCAAAAAACAAAGAAAGAAAACAAAATCCTTAAATCTATCCAGGTTACTTAATGAGTATAGGCAAATCTATTACCAAACTAGTGAAAATCATAATGGTTTAATCCCAATAAAGATTTGGTTAATACCGCTAGAGATGATTTCATCCAAAGTTACTCCTTCTTTCTTCATTTTGTCAAAAACATTACAACAATAGTCAAATCCCAAACGTAATTCAGCGATTCACATTAATGCTTTGGTTAATAGCAACAGAGATTATTTCAGCTCAAGTTACTCCTTTCTTCATTTTGTCAAAACATTATAAGTATAGCTACACTCATTCTGATTCCAGGGAATCCCATGAGTATGTTAATACTGACAGAGTGGAAAACAACACAACTTAAAAAAAACTTGCATCAACAAAATATAAGGTTAGGAGGCATTTAAAATTAACAACAATGACCTAATAGTGCAGAAAAGAGAAAACTAATAAAATGGTACAAATAATAGCCCGTAATAATCTTATAACAATTACTAAAAGAGAAAATGAATCATTATTAGTTAATGACGAATGTAAATCCAATAAAATACGATAGACAGCCAAAAAAATAATAACAAAGCTCAAGTTAATATGAATGAACCATGGAGTATGCTAGTGGGAAAGAAAGTTAAACCTAACAATAGAGTTTGTCAAAATGAACATAACAACAATAAATGCAGCCACAAAAGGCAAAAAAACACCAATAGTCACTAAAAGCACAACTCTGAATTAAAAACCAGTTACATGGGTAGAAATATGGTCATGGTGAATGATTCCAAAAAATGCAAGGGCAATAATTTGAGCCTTCAAAATATGCCAAATGGGTAGTAAAAAAAATTTATGTCAGTAGTTGAAAGCCTTCAAAGTTTAGTTTGGAGCTGAAATTTGGCATTCTTTTATAAGGAATATCAAAGTTTCATTCAATCTAGGTGTGGTAATTTTTGGAGTTCTAGAAAATAACTCATGGATTTTCAAACTTTGTTTGAAAAGCTATAGTGAACCAGCTCTACATATTACGTATCACTTATGATGTCTTAATTTTTTTCCTAGACAAATTGGCTTCAATGACTCTAAAAGTTTGACAATAGGTAGTGCATGGGTATAGCTTCATAGAAAGTCTTAATTTGACTTATTTCGAGGTTCCTAGTTCCAATTATAATTTTTCAAATTTAGGAACCGCAAAAGTGTGGTTATGACCTATTAAAATTAAATGCAACAAGATTAAGTTCCATTATCCTTTAACTAGCTATGTTTTTTATTAGTAACATGTTTTAAGCATCATAAATAGGATATAAAGGCTTTTGGAAGTGGATGGTTCAAAGGAGTAGACTTATCGAAAGAACTAAAGAAGCAAGTAGAAGGAAGAGTAATAATGCTTTAAGGACATTATGAGCATCATGCTTGATCTATTATCATTAATAATTGTACGCAGGGTTATCAGGAAGATGATCATAGTTGCATTAAGTTACTTTCTAACCTTATGTCATGCTTAAAGATGGAATTAAGTATATCAAGATCAAGAAAAGAAAAACCATTTAGAACCTTCAATGAAGAGAATTTCCAAAATTTGTAAGAAGATCCAACTTCAATGTTTGTTTTAAGCTACCATTAAGAATAGAGAGATTTGATATGAAGAAAAGAATATGGTTGGAATTGCTCAACGATTAGGATTGCTTCACTCTATTTTTTTTAGTAAACTTTATGTAAATAATGAATTCTTTAAGAAGGAAATTCAAATGTCACCATCATGTTACATGCAATATTATAAAGAGAACATTGGTAGAATATTCATGAGCTAGGACAAAATATAATAAAGTTTGATTATGGTACTGCTAAAGGGTGTTTGTGAGTGCTTTAACTAGAGGGAAAACGTTAACTACAAACCAACCATTTCAGTAGGACAATTGCACAAAGAACCTCAAAAATTAAACCTTTCACCAACAAATTTTAAGAAAACTAAAGGACAAAGAAAAACCTATAAATAAAGTTTCAAAAATTTTACCTTTGTTGATCGAAGAAATCACCGTCGAACCGGGTACAATAACACTTTCATCCACCAATGCATAAAACCTTTATCTGAGCTTTTGGGTTTGTTGCATAAAGCATTAGACCTAGGAATTCAGAAATATTGGCTCTGTTCCAAAAAGTAACCTACATTTGCACTTTTCAGTTTGCTTTCAAACTTGCAAGACTTGAGAAGAAAATCAAACCCAAAAGAAGAGGAACAAGTTGAGAACACTAGCAACAACGGCAAGGATGAACAGCTAGAAGATGCAAGATCGAAGAATCACAAAATCGTGACACCTGAAGAGGAGGAAGGCACATGCAAGAAATCAGATGACGTGCTGAATGCTTTCCACTCTACTCTGCTACTCGGTATCTTCTTACTATAAAAGAAAGGAAGCAACAAGAAGTAGTTCACTGGATTTTTGGAACAAGGCTCAACACAAATGATTTCTAAAAAAATGACTCAAATGCTTCGCACTCTCCTTTGGTAGTCCTAGCACGCGCAATGAACATACAATTAGGGATGTGAACTCTCCCCTTTTGTTTTGTTACTTTTGTTGCCCTAGGGCCATTTGTGTCAATTTCTTCTAATTTACAAAGCCCATATTCTACCTTTTAAATTATTACGAGATTTAAAAATCTTAATACCTTTATCTGAATTTTATAATTTAAGAAGGTATTTTAGTAAAAATTTCCCTTGATTCTACTTAAATTAGAACAAGACCCGCATACTTTTTGTATCATACTTGACAAATTGATTAAAGAAATATACAAATATGGGTGGTTAACTTTTGAAAGGTGATAATAGCAATGATATACGTGGGGGCAACAATTTTGTTTGCTCTGCCATTATTGTTTGTTAAAATTGGAAATGATAATTGTTGATGATGATAAGGCCACCCTCTACCGACAAGATCGATCGCACATCATCTACAGTGGTTTTTTGGGATCGGATCATCTACAGGGGTTCAAATCTCAGAAGTTGTGTGCTTATTTTAATTTAAATAAAGTTTCATAAGAGAGGTTTTCACCCAAAAAAAAAAAAAGGTTTGATAAGAGAGGTGCTCCTCTGTTATTTCTATCTTTTTGTAGCAAACAAAATTGTGAAGACAATTCCGACAAAATCATGCTATAAAAAAAAATCAAACATTAAGCTAGAATAATGCAATTATATAAGTGGATCCCTCAATTGAACCCATTTAGGTATCTATCAAGTATCAACAACCATTATATTATTATTATAGATAAAATTTGATTATTATATTAGCCCTCATTTTTTTTATAAACAACTTTATCTCTTTTATGTTTCATCCTTAGTATAAATATTTTTTTATATCAAACTTTAAACTATTTTTTCTTTTTTACCTCTATTTAATAGATACATTTATAATAATTATCTCTCGTTCACCACTAATTATCTCTCTTATAATAATCATTTATTATAGATCTCCAAGCCTTTGTTTAGTTTTCTTGGAGTAAGTATATTTTCAATTGGTTGTGGGTTCATGGATCTTTTCCTTGTGGGTTCGCACTATGCCCTTTCATATTTTTCACTCATTTTCTCTTATATATTTTATTTTAATTATCTCTTCTACTTTTTTTCATGAATATGAGCATATTTGGAAAATATATTGTATTTTTGACACAATCAATATTTTTAATTAATTTTAACCACAAGTTCATTTTTCACAATAAAAAAAATAAAATTGCTTATAAAAAAGATAAGATGAATAAATATAATGGTGTTGAAATAAAGGACACTGTTTATTTTTTCTTTTTTCTTTTTAATATAACTTCCCCTCTGTATTATTAGATCATTATCTATTGGTTGATAGGGGCATAAAAATCTACACAATCATTAGGCCTTGAAACAACTATGAATAGTACATACTTCTTTCTCTCCTAAATATAAAATAAAGTTGACTTTTTTAAAAATATTAAAAAAAGTCAATAATTTATTTAATCAAATTATATGTTGTATATTATATTATTAAATTATAAATCAGTTTATAAGATAGAGAAAAAAATTTAAAATAATAATAAATATAAATACTTTAAAATAGTTTCATTAGCTTTAATTTCTTAATGCTTTCAAAAAAGTGATCTCTATCTTATATTTATGATAAGAGGAAGTATCATTTTCGGCAAAAGCACATCCACACAAGAGACCCCTTGTTCACTATGCACAATGTTAGCGTATTATAAGCTCACCACAACAAGTGTGTGGATTGACCTGGACAGTTCATGTGTAACTTTTGTTTAATTTTTTTAAAAAACATTATGTTAAGTTGCATGAAAATCATTAACGGTTAATTTCTTAAAAAACAATTTTGTTGGTTATAATTATCCGTTGAAAATCTTAAATCTAATCTATGATGCAGATAGGAGCACCATGGTCCTTATTATATTGTGATGAACACTGAAGTTTGATTCAAGAAGATGCAATCCTTTATGGCTTTATCTATTTAAATGCCATATCCCTCAAGATCTTATTGCATTTACTATTTTTGTTTTGCTTCTGTTTATATATAGAAAATAATTATTTTCTTTTCGAATTATGATGCCATTATTTTATAAAAATTATTATATTGCCTCCTTACATTTTTATTTATATATTTCTTATAAACAATCACCGGTAAAAGATAAAACTTGTGTGCTTAGAAATATGAGAGGTGATACTATATATTCTTAATATTTGTCACCACTCATCTGTCCGGTATTATACCATTTTCCTATTGTTCTCTCACTTATGCCCTAATGGGAATAAAGCGAGACACAAAAATGTAGTCAACAAAAAATCAGAATAAGCCTTTACAACTAGTATACATTGAGGAATATTGCTTAGCTTATTTTTTTTTTTTTAAATTCACGCGGAAAAAATGTTTAATATTATATATATATATATATATATATCTCTCTCTCTCACAGTTGGTTTTAGTGATTTTACCCATTTTTTTGTTGACCAACCGGTTGATATTAAAAAGGGTTAACATAACTTTAACTCCATCGAATTTTAGTTTAAGTTTACTCTATATAATAGTTAGTGTATGGTCACATGGAGTTTGAAAATGATTTAGTTCTGTCTTTGATGGTGTTAATTTATCTTACGTGACACTAGTATCATTAAAATAGCTTATGTGGCATACTTATTAGTATAATTGTTGGCAAGCAATGACATTATTTGAGTTAATTATAAGATGAACATTTAATTTAAAAAGAAAATAAGCAGGCCAAGTTTTTTGCCATGTCATTATAATTTATCAAAATAATATCATTTGACATGTCATATGTCTTAATAAACTTGTTACATATGACATTTTAACGATGTTACTGTTATGTCAGATAAATTAACAAAATCAAAGGCAGAATCAAGTCATTTTCAAATTTTAGGGACTAACTATTATAAACAAAATAAATTTAAAAAACCAAAACTAAAAATAGGTTAAATTTAAAGGACCAAAAATTATATTAACCCTAATAAAAACTTGTTCAGTTTAAATACATTTGGATGCCTACATTATTCATTTTTGTTTGTATTTTTCGGAGAGTTTGGTCCCACTCGGGAGCACGGAAAGCCACACAAAAAAAGGCATAAAATATCTTTTTTTGACTCTTAAAGAAGTCCGTGGTTTCTTTTGTTATGGTATTAACGTTATTAAATTCATGGTGTAAAGTGTGGCCAAAAAACTAAAAGACTTGTAGCTTAGTGGTAATGGTATCTCTTAAGTGAGAGAAGGTCACGGGTTCGATCCTGTTATTGTAACTTCAGGCCATTAGTGCCTGCCCGAGCCTATGAGCCCTATTTTAAAAAAAAAAAGTGTGGCCAAAAAATTAAAATTCATGGTTTAAAGTAGATTATGATAATAGTAATAAAAAGCTTATAACAGAGCGTTAAACAACATGTTTCTATTATTTTCTTTAAAAAAATCCTTTCAAACAGTGGACCAGATATAATTACATATACAGATTAAAGCATACGATTTTGCCTTTAGTCGGTCTCTCGTATGGTCCATATGGAACAAAACTAATTTTTTTTATCAAAAAAAAATTCTTAAATCTAACTATTCTTTCTGAAAGTTTAGTTCTGTTTAATTGTCAAGAATCTAATACATTTGAGGACCTTGCTAGTCCACATATTTTTATGTTATTAAAGAAAACTAACTAAGCACTTTAATTTTCAGAATCACCAAGCTACGTAGAGTTGCAGACCCTTTTGTATTAGTGTTGTATCATTTTCACACCACGAGAATGAATTCCTTCGGCCCCTAAATTGAAGTTCTTGTTTTGGTTTTTTTTTTTTGGTATGAAAATTCTTGGAGACCTGCAAGGTTTTTGTTTTTTTTTTCGGAATAAAGGAAGGGACTCAAGATTTTAAGCCCAGGCCACTGTGGGTCTGTGGTCACAAGACCAGGTCCAACTCTGAGCCACACAGGGTGGGGAGACAGTAGATTAAAGTTCTTTTTAATTATGTACCTAAAAAAAAGTTCTTCTTCATTTTAGAAAAATAATATGATAATTTAAAATAAATTCAATTGTAAAAATATGCATAGAATGTATCTAAATAACAATAAAATAATTTATCAAAATAAAAAATATTTTTGTTGTCAAACTCAGCGGATTGGGACTTGTTATCCACCCAAAAATTTAGATTTGGTAATATGGGTTGGGTTCGTTGGCACAACTTGCATAGATTTTATCTAAATAACAATAAAATAATTTATCAAAATAAAAAATCTTTTTTGTTGTTAAACTCAAAGGATTGGGACTTGTTATCCACTCAAAAATTTAGATTTGGTAATATGGGTTAGGTTCGTTGGCACAACCTGCTAACCTTTAAAGAGGTACCTATTTTCTTAGGGCCTGTTTGGTATGCGGGGAGTGAAAGAAAGGGAAAGGAAATTGGGGGATTTTACTTCCTTTTCTTTATTTAGATAATAAAAATTTTTAGAATGGGCAAGAAAATTGGGAGAAATTTTTTTAAAATTTTCTCTCCCTCCCTCTCCTAACCCTCCCCTCTAAAATTGGGAGAATTAGGAGGGAAAATGTTATATTTTGGCTTCTATTAATTAACATGTACATGATTTTTATTTTTTAATATATTAAAGTCGATTCTCTTTTAGATTTGTATTATATATTGTTAGTATCATACTATATTATATTTTTTTACCACCCTATACATATTTTTAATAAGAAAAACAAATTAATACACACATTTTAAAAATTGCAGGTAGAAATTTTTTATTACATGAGAAATATTAATTATCTTTTATATGCCACACCTAAAAAACTTTTATATTGACTATTGTCTATTTTATTTTCTATGATTATATTCTTATATTATTGATTACCTTTTTTTACATTATTAAAATCCTTTCCCTCCCCTCCCCTTCCTTTTTATCCATTTAAATAAGGTAAAACAAAATCTTTATCAAATATTCCCCTCCCCGTCCCTTCATTTAGTCAACATACCCTTAAAGTCCAATCATTAAAACAATTTTTGGACCAAATTAAGCTGTTAGCGAGTTTGGTCTCTGGTTCTTTTTAATATTCTACATGATGAAAATTATGCGGGGAGCGCTAAAATTACAATTTCTACCAAAAATACCGCCATTAATATGTAACAGTTTTATTTCAATATGAAGGGGACATTAATTAGATAGGTATGTGTCTCATTCTTGAATAATTAGATAGGTATGTGTCTCGTTCTTGAATAAATTGGAATGGAAAATGACGAGTATGTATGCTGGCCATTGAGTCTTTTTCTTGGTCTATTTGCCAATAAATCCAAATTATTTGTGTGGAGTAGGAGGATGTATGAAATTAAAATATCACATTAATATGTGGAAAAAAAGAAAGAAGAAATTATACTTCAATATGGAAAAATCTTTAACACGTGTCCTGACATCGATCAAGAAAACAAAGCAATGAAAAAAAAAAAATCAAACGCAACACAATAAACACTACCATAACTTCCACCGGAACAATACTGTACTACTGCCCATCGATCATAAACACTGAAACCTAAATAATATTAATAATGTTCCCACACAGTAGCTCAAATCATACAGTTTGAACCATTAATTTTATGAGTGATGTATGTTCACGTTATATATATATATATATATATATGTACATATGTATCTAGAGGAGGAGTTTGGCCAAGGCAAAGGAAAGCATGATGATGAAGGAACCAGCAGCAAGGGCAGGAGGAGCAGCAGAACCAGGCGGAGGAGGAGGTTGTGGGTTAGACGACGACGGAGACGGAGCACCTGACGGGGAGAGGGAGGCGGAGGCGGAGAGGACGTTGACGGTTAACTTCTGTCCCTTATTGCAGTGGTCGCCCAAGCTGCAAATGAAGTAGTGGGTGCCGGTTTTATTGAGGGTGTGGTTGTAAGGGCCAGTTTCGATTATGTTTCCAATTTCATTATCATCAGAGCAACGGTCGTACGATGCTTTCGGAACTTCGACCACGTCATGGGCGTCTGTAGTGAACTGGAACGCTACACCAAAATAAACAAACAAAAACGCAAATTAATTAATTGATGTTTGTGTGTAAAACAGGGATAAGGAGAAATGAGGGATATATGTATAAATAGACGTACAAAGAACATCGTTGAGGCGGAAGGTCTTGGTAGAAGCCCATTGGGCGTAGAAATTGACATCAAGAGGGACGGCCCAACGGGCGTTACCTCCGACGACATGGACGGTGTTAGCGGCAGCGCAGTGCAGAAGCAAGAATGCAGCAACAGCAACAGCAACAGCGGTGGAGTAGTAAGAATAAAAGGAATTGGCCATCATATGCTGAATTAATTATCTAAGTTGGGAGATGAAGAAGAAGAGTGTGTTGCGTGAATGAGAAAATGGAACAAGAAGGAATGAAGAATGAATGGAGGTGGTTGAAGAGGGTGTATATATATATAACTATATATATAATTATATATAGAGAGAGGGAGGGAGAGGGAGTGAGAAGTGAGAGAGATGAAGAGGAAGAAGGGGTCCTCATTCATCTAAAAATATGTTATAGATTGGAGTGAATAATTCTCTTGCTATTTCAAACTACTTAATAATGTTTTGTTTTCTTACCCGATTAGTAATATTTATTTAATTGTTTAGAAGGATAAAATTTAAAAAATCTATTATTATTGTGATGGAACTTTCTGAAAATGACCTTTTTAATAAAAATTAAAGTCCCATCCTATCTAAATAAATACCCAAACAACCCCTATATAAAAAAAAACTACTTCACTTTACTTAAAGTGGATTTTCTCCTCTACCCAAACAACCCCTAAATATTATCAAACTAACTTCTATCTTGGATTAAGAAAAGTGATGAGAAAAAGTATTTATATTTTGGACAGGACCAACATATATATTTATCTCCACCCACAAATGATTGTTCATAAAGTAACTTATGAATTATGATACAATTCATGATAATATATATACTCTCTGTAGTTCATAATATAAGTCTAGTTTATTTACCTAGGCACATATCAAAAGGTAGTAAATGGAAGTTGGCTAATTCAATCTAATGTTGACAAAAAAAAAATTCTAATGTGAATAAAAATTGCAGTACTTTCTAAAATTATCCCTATTAAAAGTCAAATACTACATTTTTAGATGAATTAATTACTCATAATGAATTTAATTGTAGAATAAAAAATAAAAGGGAAAATATCATATAAAGATGGTTGAAGTATCCAAATTCTAATTTAAATAATTGAAATTAACAAACATTGTTCTTATTATCATACTTCTTTCCAAACATTAATCATAGGCAACATTCTTTTTATATACAATATTCAGCTATATAAAAGAATTTATTAAAAAAAATTGGAATATATTGTATCAATCAATATAATCTACGTGAATATTTATCATTATATTTTCATATTTATATTTTTATTCAAAATTTTATGACTCCAGCTTAAATTTTGAATCCTGTATATTTTATATATTTTGAACATAATCCATGATTATTATTTTACTAAAAGGAAAAATCTCATATAAAAATACTTGTGAGACATTGAAATACATAAGAATTCACATATTTCAATTATATATACTCCTATCTTTAAGGAATTAATTGATCATACTTTTCAATAAAACAAAGGGTTATAGATATAATTTGACCAAAATTTTAAATTCCTAATTATGACGCATAACTTAATATATAATTTGTTAAGTTCAGTTACTCAAATTAGAATTTAGGTAAGTCAACCATGTTTATATGTGATTTTTCCAAAATAAAATAGGAAAGAAAAAAATTAGTTGCTTACAGATATTATATATGCTGCAGATTCATAGTATTTAGTTGTATATTAAGCAAAATATGCTCGAGTTCATTTGTGTTAAATAAATACCTTTTGGCCAACAATAGTATATGTACCAAGTGGAGAGATACAACTAACATTTCTCCCTCAATTTTCTCCTATATATTCAATTTCTTCTCAAAATGAAGAGACAAAAGAGAACTGGCAGACTTAATCAACGCAACGATGTAGTATGCATGATGTATAATTTATGAAATTAATACTTTATATTAATGTAAAGAAACCAATAATACATTTCCACATAGATTGCCTAAGGAGTCAGACGATTAATAGGATGGGACGATCATATGTCAATGACATTATAAGTGTGTGGGTGAAACACATGGGACCAATAAGAAAGTTCAACATTCCCTTGTGTTTCTTTGAAAGGAAGCCTTTTTGGTTGCAAGGCGTTGGAATTGTGGAAAACATTTTGGCCTCAAGTTTCTTAAAATTTTGGACAAAGTCAATATCGACACTTGCCCGCTCTACCATTCTAGTCCCACCACCAAACCCTCCTCTAAACTTCCCTTTTCTCACGTTGCTGAATTTTCTTTCTTTCTATTTTATGAATAATTGTTGCATTTCTATGCCAACTAATTTGTGTACTTGTTCTCAATGTTCATTTCCCCCTCTTTTGTTTGCAAAATAGGTTTCACTATAAAAATACATTGTTTCCTGAAAAAATTTGCCACGGACAATTTTTCCGTCGAAAATTCTATTGAAAATCTGTAAGAAAAGTTTCATACGGAATTTCTGACAGAATTATTTTCATAGCAAAATTTGCCACAAAACATAATACAGTAGGAAATTCTGACATTTGCCACAAAATTAGCTACGGAATTAATCCATAACAAAATTTTCCGACGGACTTTCAAACAGAATAATTTTCCCACAGAATTTTCCGTGGGAAATTTTGTGGCAAACTTTAAAAATTATTATTATTAAATAAATTAATTTTTTTAAATAATATTTACAATATTAATTATTAATTAATCATAATTAAAAATAATTCTTATTTAT
>JBAGKO010000003.1:8247372-8269211 GCA_037177275.1 Acacia concinna | reverse complement strand
TTCCTGATCCATTCCTTCTCTGATTCTAATGGATGCTATTGTTGCAATGATAGTCTTAGTGAATTACATAGAGAATCGCACTGTTCACTTGTCAACTGTGCTCAACCTATTTTGAGATGGATTTAGGAATGTGCTTGAGTAGGTTATGGACATGATAATTGAATTTTAGTAGCCATTTAGGAACAATTGCATTATGTTTTGAGACTTAAATTGATAATTAATTAGTCTAGCATAATTGAACCTATGAAGAAATGGAAAATCTAAATAAAGAGTGATAGAAAGCCACAAGTGGAGTGGGAGAATGACCTAGGTTAGTTTTAATCTAGTATTTTAATTGAATTTCTAGGCTATAAAAATAGCTTAATCAATCACTTAAAAGGGGCTTATGAAGTAGGGTTACTTTATGCTTTGTGCTGATCACACTTTGGTATATCATATGTGACAAAATCCTCTAAAATAAATATTAATATTGATTGCTAATTTAATATCAGCTCACTGTAAGATTCAATGTACCAGCCACTTTGATTTTTATGCGTCTCATTGATAGAATTAAATTTATTAATTTGGATATGATCGTACAAATAACCCCTCTACTAATGATATCCCCTTCTTTTGATGGCCGAGGTAACTAGCATATGAGCTTGTTCATATATTCTATTGTGCTATTCATCATTTTTTTTCTTTATTATTAGGGAAGACTTCCTCTTTCAAGAAGGCAAATGGATGCTGTCTACAGAGAATTAGATGACCTCAAAGTAGAGGTGGAGAAGCTTAAGGAAGAATGTTGAGTTAAAACAAAACTTGTTGAGAAGTTGAAGAATTCCCACATTGAAGAATATCTGAAATTTCAAGAGATTATGTAGAAGATAGAAAAACAGGCCCACAAACTGCATCTTGCAACATCCCAAAATTCCTACATGGAAATGTAGTAAATAATTATATCAATAAATATAGGATTTTGGGAAAAATTCCAGAAAAAAAGTTGTGGAGGTAGTCGTGTTTCTATAAGATTTTGGATGGCTAAATGAAGTCCAAAAATTATGATATTTTACAAGATGAAAGTAAACCAGCTGCCATTTTCAACCAACAACCAGAGAGAACAAAGAGAGGAAGAGCTCAAGGGTTCTAGGGCTTCTCCACTCAAATTCACGAGGTAAGTTATCGTAAAACACTGATTTCTTGTAGTTTTCGGTACTTAGGACCAGTCTTGATTATTTTCCCCCAATTAATTTTTGGTTTTGAACGCAAAATCAAAGGAATAAGAGAGAGGCCTGATTTCTTCTAGAGAGAGAAAGTGAAGAATCTCAAAGGTAACTCTCGAAACTCAAATTCTATTAGCTTAAGACTACTTTTATGCCTGTTTGTTGGCTGAATCTGTGGATATTTTGGATTGAATTTTTAATTTGGGAAATTATAAACCCTAGCTGTTATGCTTCTAAAATTCTTAAGTGGAAAGGAACAAGTTTAATCGGTTGATTTCGGAAAACTCACATTTTTTGTTATTAAAGGGGAAATTTCGGCCAAACAGGGGAAATGGAGGTTAGAGATGGAATTTGACAATTCTAATGGTTCCATTGCGTTTAAGTTGGAAAATTAAGGGGGGTTTATGTCAACCCCGAAGTCTGAAAAGCCTTAAAACACAAAATGATTGAAAGAGGTCTAAAAACCTAACTTGGATTGTATAAGGGTATTTTGCTAATTTGACATTGAATGTGCTTAATCTAAGGTTAAAAATGAATTCTATACGTGAAATTGTGTAGCATTGACCTGAGGTATAATTATAGAAAAGTACGGTTAGATTGAGTGTAAGGGATCCGAATGAGGTACCGAAAGGGAATTTAATAATTCTCCAATTTTGCACTGGCTTATCAATGTAATGACATTGGAAGGTTTATGGATTAATAGTGACACAATTTCCATGAATTTTGGAATTTTAGGATTACAAGTCAACACACGATGTAAGTGTTAACCAAACGCAAAAGCCGAGGATCCAAGGTAGCAACGCACTTTCTTTCATACTCTATATGAATTTATATATGCACTTGTTTGCCCTTTATGCAATACATGTGACATAATGTCTATGGTTACTCTAAATTGCAATATTATGATAACACAATACCATGATGAACTGTGGTGTGAGACAAAAACCATGATGGACTGTGGTACGAACCAAGTATGTGTTTCAGTTGTGGTTGACCTGTAATACGTGTGCTCATTTCTATTTGTAAACCACGATGAACTGTGGTACAGACCAAGTAAGGGTTCTAGCAACAGTTGGCCCTGAATAGATGTTCACATTTCCGTTGGATATAAATTTCATGATAAAACATAAGCATGTGATTGTTATTCATTGCTAATGTGGTGCATTGTATATTTATTTATCGCATTTTGCATGATAAATTGTTGTTACTACTAGGATTCAACCGAATCTCACCCCATATCACTTTTATACAAATTAACCCCGCAGAAGCCAATGACTGTTCAAAAATGAAATTAGTTTCTCGAGACGAGTGAAGCATATCTCTATGAGGGTTGCAAGAAGCTATATGTAAATTCATTTTGGCAAATTTTTTGACTGAATTTATAAATATTTATAGACTCTACGTAGAGCACATGGAATGTAAATAAATACTTAATGTCAATATGTTATGCTACTTCTTACTCATGTACATAGTGCGCTTTAATACTCTGATAAATGTAGAACCAGAAGATGGGTTTGACATCCTCCGATCCTCTCCATTGAGCCAAACATACCACAAGGTTCCAAGTCTCTAAATGCATATTTGATCTTTACGGTTCAAAGTCTGAATGCAAATTGGATCTTTGAGACAAGATGGGGGCAGCTATAAATCCACCAATCATATCATCTAAAGGAATTTATTAATTTTTTCCCCAAAAAATATGAAAATATATCAAAATATATGAAACTCAATAAAGTAAAATGTTTTAGATCTTAACATACTGTCCTTAATTCAAATTGGTTCTCTAGAGTGTTGATCCATAATGAGGGCACCTCAATACCTCCAAGCAATTATTGCAGTTGTATATTCGAGGCTCGAACATGAGACCACACAATGGTGGGCACCTGTTAAGTTAGAACAACCCCTTGCTAGTAGATCCAAACACTTGATGGTTATACATGTTGTATCTTTAGCAAAATTCTAATATCACATGGTACATGGACTGTGATTCTGTGCTCTCTTAATTTACAAGCTCAACCGTTTATTCAAAAATGACAATATACAATGTGAACCATCAACTTAAAATATTATTGAAGTTTTTAAAAAATAAAAATGATATGTATATTCCTGGCATGCTATATTCAATATTCTGTGTTTTTTTATGAACAACTTTTTGATAAGTGATGCAACAATTTATTAACAAGGTTTTTTTAATACTCAAAAAATTATAAAAAGGTAAATGACCTCATATTTTTCTTGAGGGAAAACAACGCGCGCATTGCAATAATTAATTGGTATATAAGTTTTCCATGATTCTACTTATATTATTAGTATGTCTGAATTTTGTAAAATACAAAGAAAAATATCACGTTAAATTTCTACTAAAATTAGAGTAGCTCCTTTGATTTCAATTAAAGCTTATAAAAAAAAGTCGAGAAACTAATTCTATAATTTTCAGAACTAATAATCAATGCATACAGATGTCTTGTGATGAATATCACACAAGGATGAATGAATGAAAAATTACATATTCAGGACTTGATGCATATTTTTGTTTTTTTTACATCATTAAAAGGTGATTGAAGCAAGAAACAAAAAAAAAAAAAAGTTGATGGAAGCAAATATGCAAGGTCTTTCCCTAAAAAAACAAATTACATAAATCAGATACTATTTTAACATAAACTAGGTTCAAAGTCTCTAGCTGCAAATATGATCTTGAAGATAAGATGGGGGAAAAGATGTATAAATCCACCAACCATATATACCACAACTAGAAAATCCTTCATGCGCATTGCACCGAAGATATATAGACGAGGGCTAAACCATTAAGAGGAATTCATTATTTTCTTGCCAAAATATTATGCAAATAATCAAATATTATGCCACATAACATCAAGGGAAAATCCCATATAAAGAAAGTTAAAATACCCAAATTCTAATTTAGATTGCTAAATTTAAGAAATTATGAATGGTGTTATATAACATAATTAAGGATTTATAAATTCAGCTAAATTACCTCTTTATCCTTTAGTTATTAAAACACAAAATTGGAAATTAAACTATATTGTTTACACACTACATAAGAATCCCAACGATAGAAAATTTATCGGAGGCCATGGCACAGTCAAAAAATCAGCAAAGAAAGTCACAGTAAATTTGTTATAAAGTTAAATCTTCATTCCTTAATCTATTTGCGTTAATACATGTAATTCTAACACGAGAAAAGAAATATAACCCATAATTATATCTATTATTTAATCACTGAGTCGTCGAAATTGTGAATATTTATAAAAAAAATCATTTTCTTTATAAAAGAGAGTTAGTTGACCTCAACCCACAACACCCAAAGTCATTCTTCTAAGAATACCCGAAATCAGTGGAGGCAAAATATTTCCAAATGGATGAATATAATTCAAAAAAAAAAGGTAAAGCCTACATATATCAGAGATTCCATAAGCTATAAATCGGTCTTTTACTTTGTCTATTGTTCTTGGTTAAACTTCATAGATGCCAAACGATTTCTCTTCTAAACCCTTTCCTCTTTACTTTGCACATGGGTTAGGGGTATAATTGGAAAATAAACTAAATTTACATATCCTAATTTGTGTCATTGACCCAATTTAAGATTTTTTGAATTTACCAACCTAATATAGGATTTAGATAATTCAGGCGTTCTTATATGAGATTTTCTCTAAAAATTTCTAATTTGCAGCCTAATCAAGGAGATTTTTTTCCTTTTAAGGAAACTTTATAAGATGAGAACTAATTATTATTGAGAATTATTGTTCTTTTGTATTTTATTTATTTATTTATTCCCGCAAATAATTTTCTAATTTAAACTTAATATCATGAAAGAGAGATTTTTTTTTTTGTTTTTTTTATTTCCACACGTAATTCCCTAATTTAAAACTAATTTTATGAAAGAGGATTTTTTTTTTGAACCCCAAACACCATTAATAAGATAATTCTTTCATTTATTTATTTTATATATTTTGAGTAGGGCGTGGATAAAATGGAGTATTCACAAGGTTTATAAATTAGATTAGCAAATTAGGCTCAAATTCAATATGATTGGATTTGAATGCATATAATAAAGAGTAAATATGCATCCAACACACTGAATTATTTATTGAGGTGCAACTAACACTCTAGAATATGGAAGGATAAAATGTTGAGCGTGGTATATTAAAAATGGGGCAATATATCACCCCTGACCTAACAGCGCACTAACTCCCTCCGTGTTCTTTTCTTTACAATACATGCCCTGTCTGTCTGTCTATTGCTCTTTCGGCTTCTCCCTCCCAACCCAATCGAATCTTCCATTCTCACACTCATCTTCTAGGGACAGAGCATCCCTGAAGATGGCCACTCTCATGTCTGGCTACAATTACCTTGCTCTGTTCCTTCGATAGTTGTAATATGCAATCCATGAAGTAGATGGAGAAAAAGATGAAGTAGCTGGTTTTTAATCTTTTAGACTTGGGATTGAGGGGATAAATAGGAACTATTTCCAAGCCATTCTAACCACACACACACTCTGTTTTAATTCACTCTTATCCTCCTTCCCATGTGTATAGGCTTCACTATTGGGAGAGGGTGTCTCCATTAATTTCTTTCTCCATGTACTATCCATTGAATGTATCTCTCATTAAATCAATTTTCATTGGTTGAGATTTAGGGTGTGTTTGGTTTCAATTTTGAAACTATGGTTTATGTAAATCAAGACAAAACTTTTATCATATACTTACCTCATAATTCATAAAAACTATTCTTAAAAGCTAATCCAAATAAACACTTATTATAATAGATTTTTATTGTAATACAATTTTTTATTGCAATACAATTACCCCTCTGGTTCTTATTATAGGACACTAACTATCAATTCTCACAAACCAATAAAATTAATTAAAAGTATTTAAGTTGTCATAAATTCAAGTGATTTCTAATATTACCCTTGTTAATTACACCAAACTCAAATACTATATTAATTATCACTTTCTCCTACTATCCTTATTAAATATGGGCAAACATGAAAAAATAAATTTAATGCATATTGGAAACTTGTAAGTGCCTTATACAAAAGACCAAATACAATGATTAGTTGGTGCCTTATAATAAAAACCAGAGGGAGTATTTACACATTATTAAACCCTTAACCATTGAAAATTGATCAAATGGTATATACATTTAATGGACAATAAATTCAGAGGAGATCAATGGAAAGACCCTTCTCCCCCCAGTGCCATGTTTTAATGCAAATTCAAACATATTCCTAATCTGCATATGGCAAGTTAATTCCTTTGGGTTGAATTAACACACATGCCATTATTATTGAGAAAGCTAGAATCGAGAAGAATCGTAGAATAGAAATGATTAAATAATATTACACTGCTCAAATGTGTCCGGATCATCAACTATAACAAGACAAGAATGAATGCCTAGTACGTTATGGGTAACATTGTTGTGAAATGAGGGTTAATTGAAAAGAATGAGGTTGTTTACACAATAAGCTTGGTGCCTGCCTTCAGCATAATCTCTGACCCGTAATTTTGATATTATAACGCCAAAAGTAGAAAAGCAACACTTGCTGTGATAGCCAACATGTATGAACATCCAATTCCCTGCATAAGAGCAAATTACATGTTAGAATTCTAACAGAGTTATACATATATATATATACCCATCAAAGATCTTTCTTAAAAGCACCAAACTTTTGACCGTTTCTATGCTAATTATCTCACATAACTCCTAATCATGAAGTTTCTATAGCGAAACGTTCACTATATTGGTTTATTAAGTCTCCCCTGAAATTGAGTGAATTAGGTGTAAAGGGAAAACAGAGTAGTGAAGAGCGGTCACTTTTTGCCTTATCATATCAAAGTGGACAAACAGTTCATGGTTGTTAAGAAACATGCAACCAAGTACTCACACACACATATTGAGTATGATGCAGTTAGAACAAACATCTATAACAAGACAACATGGTATTTTTCAAGAAACCTCAGGTTATTGATTCTTTCATACCTTGAAGGAAAGAAGAGAAGAGGTTGCTGAAGAAGACTTAAGGCCAGTGAAGCCAATATTATAGGCAATGCTTCCATCAGGCTTAAACAATCCGAAGTTTCTCTCTGAGGTTGGGCCAGGCTTCAAGTTCTCGTTAAACAAAGCAAACACATAAGCCCTTGCCTTGATCTTTGGCCTGTAAGGTGTCCCCTTCTTCTTCAGAAGCCTCTTCCTCAAATGATAGTTATAAGTCCTGGCATTCTCGACCGTCGCTCCGGCTTCGTTCGCGTCCCCACGAGAGGCCCAACCGGTCTCAGAGACAATAACCTCAGTCTTCTCAAACCCAGCCTTCTCCAACGCAGCATAAGCTGCATCAACCATAGCATCAAACATGTTATCATAATGCAGCTGTGTCTTCGCATCATAAATCCCAGGGCTCTTCTTGAAAAGAGCATAGTTGATGTCAATATGTTCAGGATCATTCTTATAAGCCAGAAAAGGGTAAGCATTTATGAAGAAAGGAGAGCCAATCTGTGAGAAGAACTGCAAGAGAGGCTTCATGAAGGGAACAATGTCTTCTCTGAAAGTGCAAGAAGATGGAGGGTAGGAATTGGCAAAAACAGCCTCAGAATGTGGACTAGAAACCTGAATATCATCAGCTAAACCAAGCCTATCAAGGGCATTGTGGACATTTTTAGCTGCGGGGAGAAGAACTTCCCAAAGTTGCAAATCTGTGCCTCCCAGAATCTCATTTCCCACCGCAATTCCTCGGATTTTCGTTCCAGGAACAAATGGCTGAACATTGTCTTTGATCCAAGTCATGGCTTGATCTTCACCTGCACTGATTCCTGTTAATAACTCATTGGGAAGTCCAATCACAATCTCAATCCCAGAACCTTTGAAGGCTGTGAGGACACTATGATCAGCATCATAAATTCTGATGTTCTTGATCCTTGCAGCTTTAAGAAGTGTAACCACACTGTGAGGTGAAGGTAGATTATCTGCTATTCTTCCATAGTTCACTCCATATGTTCCTGTAAAGAACTTGTCCCCCACAACTGCATTTCAAAACAAGTGGAAAACTGGGTTTAGAGACAATCACATTACAGTAATCAAACTAAACAAAACTTTTCTTTGATTGAGGGAAAATATCCCAAAGCAGAAGGTTGTCCCTTTCATTCCAGAAAATGAGACAAAAAGTTAAGGGAACCAACATAAAGTAAAATCTGAAACAAGATGAGGTGACCAACCCTTATTGGGTGAAACCATTAATCCTAAACTCTAGGAAATTGATGAGGCGATCACCTATGTTAACCTCCCTCTTCTGGGTGAGGATTTGGTCATTCTTCACAC
This sequence comes from Acacia concinna, assembly GCA_037177275.1. NCBI lineage: Eukaryota > Viridiplantae > Streptophyta > Magnoliopsida > Fabales > Fabaceae > Acacia > Acacia concinna. The sequence goes on along the minus strand of JBAGKO010000003.1, from coordinate 8,260,674 downwards.
ACCTAACCTATAAATTAAGATCCTTTTATTTAGTTTAGGGTGGATAACAAGATCTTAACTAAATAGTATAAGATTTTAACTAACTAATCTCATCTTAATATCTTCAACATGCCCCCTAAAGTTGACACAAACATTTCCTCTCATCAACTTGATGGCATTGTTATGGAAAGAAAAACCCCCATATACATCTATATCTCAAAAAATCTAATATTCCCAAGCAAAAAGTTGTCCCTTTAATGACAGAAAATGAGATATGTAACTTTACAAAACTTAAAAAGACAAACAGCTAAACTTAAAAAGACAAACAGCTCCTCTCAACTTGATGGCATGGTTATGAAAAACATGAAGAATATAAATAGAAGAAGTGAATGATGATTAATGATATACCATGAGAAGTGAACACACAGAAGAGAAGAAGAGAGAGCCAAAAGAGGAAAGAAGAGAAGACCATCTGGGAATTGAGCATTATTATTATTATTATTTAGAAGGGCATTCCAATGATGGAAAGAAATGTGGGGAAGGGAGGCTGTATTATGTAATTCAGTAATGTGTGGGATGATCGTCATCTGTGAAAAGGAGAATCCATAAACAATCCTTGTGATGATGCAATACTTTTCCTCCAGGCATGCCCATGGAAACCCCAAGATTCTTAGCCTTAATGCGTCAAAGAAGAAATATTTTGTGTGTGAGGGAAAAGATTCTTAACCTGAAGCCAAAGAAGGTGCTTTTTGTAGGGATTAGAGAATAGATTCTTCCTTTTCTTCACCCCTTTTGCCTCTCGATCTTAAAGTTCACTTCTTTTTCTTCTTTAGTCGTTGTTGTTTCATTTCTAATACTTTAAAGTCTCTTACTGTTGTTTTCATTTACTTGTGTCTCTAGAATCCTGTAAGTAGGCGACTCATCATATACTTTTCTTGGCCTCGTGGGTAACTGAGTAAACTGGGTCCTTAAACTTCTTACAAGGGGATAACCAACCTCGCGGGTCACCCATGATGGGCTGTAAACCCGGAAATATGGATTTGGCCCGCATTACCAACTTAGATTGTAATACATACGTTCACTCTAAAGTCACTTTCAACAGTATCTCATCTAACCAAACGGTAATTATTTGGTTAACCTAAATTAAACACATTGTTTTTTTAATTTTACTCATTAAAAGAGGTTTTGAAGGAGTGAAAAAAATTAGATGAGTTACATTTAAGCATTAATTATAAACCAAATTGATAAATAAAGACATATTATATTATTATGACACACAGATTTCTCCGTGAATCCGTAACGCACGTATACATGAACATATTTATATTTAATGTATATGTATATATATGCATGTGTATATATATATCTATATATGTATATATATGCATGTCATAGTTTATCTATCTAAATAATTGGGATGGACAGCAGCAAGACAATTGATATAAACTTGGAAAAAGCATAAATAAATACCATCTAAATATTAAAAATTTTGAAAGATTACTTAAATTTGGTAAATGATAAATAAGAGGCTCTGATTAAAACTCAACAGGGAATGACTAAAACTCAACAAAGTATGATTAAAACTAACTAATTTTATACCCCTTATTTATCATTTACGAAATTTGAATCATCTTTCAAGGTTTTTAATACTTATAGGGTATTTATTTTTTTTCCCCCATAAACTTACTCATCTTCAAGCTTTCTTTGCTTTGGTTATTTTATTTAATTTGCTTTAAAAATATACAATTTCGACAATCAAACCTATATATGTATGTATATATTTTATTCTTATTAGTAAAAATATTTTCTTTGTTGTAAGTGTTTTTTTATTTCTTTATTATGCATCATAATCGGTTAAAATTTTGAGAAAATTCCATTAAAATATTACATGAATATCTGAAAACCAAAAAGGGAATCTAATTTGCAAAATGCTACTTTGGTCCTAGGGCAATTTGAAATTTATGAAATTAGGTGATGTGACAACGCGTCAGAGAAAAAAGAGTGATGTGCTGTTTAAATTTGCCTTGGTAATGCCGTTATGAGTATTTACGTTATAAATCTTATTATTTCTGTTACTGATTGTGTCAAAACATGTTCACCAGCCTAAAATGTAAAATTAGGACGAGCTTGTTAATCGCATTATGAGTTTTGTTATTTATGTTATGAGCCTAGTTATTTCAGCTACCAAATATGTCAAAACACACAAGCACCCATGTGATCTCTCAACTTCAAATGCAAATTCAAGATTTTGACATAATTGATAGCGGAAATAATAAAACTCATAAGATAAATAACAAAACTCATAATATGATTAACAAAGTAGTCTTGGGTTTGCATTTTAAGTTGGTAAACGTATTTTACCATAATCAGTAGTGAAAATAACAAAACTCATAACGTAAATATAAAAATTCGTAACGGGATTACCAAGTCAGACCTTATCAGCACATCACTCTCTCACCTCTATCAACCTCTCTCTCCCCCCTGACTCACTGTCATATCGTCTAATTTCATAAATTCCAGACTCTTCCCTAAGACTAAAGTGGCATTTTGCAAATTAAGCTCCCTTTTTTGGGTTCAGACATTCATTTGGTATATAATTGAAATTTTCTCTAAAATTTTTCTTACTATGTAGATTTTAATTGATACACTATTTTTTTTTGCTTTCGCAAGGTATCCCCTAATCCAGTAGGTCAAGGACTAATCCTCTGCTCATTGTGGGTTTCTCTATGAGAAGAACAGCTGGCCAGGAGATTTATTGATACAATGTTAACGTATATCTTAAATTAGCATGTTCAATTGTTTATTTCCTTATGTTTATATATAATTATTGATCATTCAATAATATTAAGTCAAATTCACGTATTATTAACTTAAGCAAATATAGCTCTTATAATTTTTTTTTCATCCAAAAAGTTTACATTTTGGATTAAAGAGCATTTTTGTTCTAAAAGTTTGCACTAAAGGGTGATTTTGGGTTTTTTTAATAAAATAATATAAACAGTAATTTTTTAAAAGAAATGCAATAAAAAAGTATTTAATCAAATACAACAGTTAAAATTGTTATTAGGTTTAGCGACTTGTGGAAATCGTTTTAAGTAACAACGATTTGTGTTAAACGAAGCCTGTGAGAGATGGTTAATGAAGAAAATCATTCTACGTTAAAACGATTTGACATTGTTCATGTGTACAGTGTGCAAATCGTTCAAATTGAACAGTGAACAGTGTCAAATCGTTTTAACGTAGAATGATTTTCTTCATTAACCATCTCTCCCAGGCTTCGTTTAACACAAATTGTTGTTACTTCGAATGATTTCCACAAGTCGCTAAACCTAATCACGATTTTAACTGTTGCATTTGATTAAATACTTTTTTTATTGCATTTCTTTTAAAAAAAATTAATGTTTATGTTATTTTATTAAAAAACCCTGATTTTGTCTTAAAAGTTTTTTAAGGCAATTTTATCTCAGAATTTTCAAAAGGGAAGCAATTTTGCTTCTGGCAATTAACTCCATTAATTTTGACAATTAATTAACTAAATATACTAAGCTGTCAGTTCACATGTCATTCATGTCATTTTTTTAAGGTACAAATCTGTCCTTAAAGTCTTCAATCTAACTTCAAAAAAAATGTACTAGATGATGACATATAGACCTTTTTGGGGTAGATTTGCATTTTTTAAAAAAATGACATAGATGGCATATAAACTGTCAGCTCAACATATTTAATCCACTAATAATTAAAATTAATGGAGTTAACGGCTCACTTTTAGAAACTTTCATGACAAAATTACCTCTTGAAAAACTTTCAGAACAAAATCGCACATAGGTAAAAACTTCTAAAACAAAAATGTGCCTTAACGCTTACACTTTTTCCACTATTTAAAGAAAACTGAATCTTTTCGACTCAAGCATGAATACCTTTTATGGTAAAAAAAAGCATGAATACTTTTTTTTTAATAAAAAAGTTCATTTTACTATGATGACACATATTTGAGCCACTAATGTTGTAGTATCCCATTGGCTTGTTTGATGTGGCTTATTTGCCCCAAATAAGATTTTATGCATAAAGTACGAAAAAAACTCCTCTCATATACTTACTTCGTATTTCATAAGAAGTTATTTATTACCTCCAAATAAGTAACATTTTATACAAAAAGGTTGTTCTTTATTCCTTAGCACTATCTCAAACATTAAATATATACAAAATTCAAACCCTTGGGAAACACTTATTCTGGATCAAGACTAGAGTCTGCCTTTAAACTTTAAAGCATAATTCTGATCAGATTTATGGTTCCCCTCTGTCTTCTTCTTCAGCATCCCACAGGAATTTAGCATATGAAGCAGCCACATAACTGCACATGAATAGGGTTCTCCATATTAGCTTCATCAACTTCCAACAACAAACCCAGATCTTTGTACATATTGATTATTGATTAGATTAGTGAAAGAAAAAAAAACTTTGGACCCCTAAACTTGTCTTCAATTATTAATTCAAGCATCGAATATATTAGACTTCTAACAAGTAACAATTTATTCCTTGGACTCAATAAATTATAAGGACTGATTTATTTTGTTCAGTAATTGAATTGATGGTTGAGAGAAGGTACTGAGTCTAAAAGTTATAATTTCTTACCAATCATGAGGGGCAATTTGAACAGCTTGATCATAATACTCTTCAGCTCGATTTGCATTCTTCTCTGTTTGCCATATCAATTCTGCATAGAGAGACAGAAGATTGCCATCCCCTGGATTCTCTAATATCGCCCTTTCAAGATACTCCTTTGCTTTACCATAATTTCCAACCACCTATTCACACTTTCAAACTCAGAAAAATTCCAACAAAAAAAAAAAGAGGATTAACATGCACCTTTAACTATGTTAACTAATATACCTCTTTCAAATACTTTGCATAATTCCCAAGCAAAAGAGCATTGTCGGGGTTAGTTACAATCACCTTCTGATAATAAGAATCCGTACTGTCTTCCCCATCATTAGAGGAATCCCATCCACTTCCATGTCCGCCCCATCCATTGCTTCCAATTCCATCATCCATTGTTTCAACTTCCTCTTCATGCTTCACCACTCTGCTGCTCAAACCGGAGCTAGGAACAAGTTCAAAGCAAGTTTTCTGAAGTGGGTTTTGTACTTTTTCACTTTCTTTGACCTCAAAGGACTGTTGGTGTGAAGCACCATGGAGATGTGGGAAGTGGTTTGGGCTGTTAAGCTTTGATGGGTTGAGAAAGTCTGTGTCGGAAGCGGAGGATTGAGTTACAATTTTTGAGGTGGTCAATGAAAGGAATCTTGTTCGAGGAGGATGGAGAATGGATTCAGATTCGGGATAGGAATAGTCTTTGGAATAATGAAGTAGCCGTGAGCTTTGAATTGGAGCTGAAGAGCTACTGAGTAGCATGTTTTGCAGTTCAGAAACACAAGATGGCGGTGACAATGAATAAGAAAAAGAAGATCACTTTCAGAAAAACCAATTCAGAGAAAGACAAGTTCAGGAAAAGCAAAAGTAGATATTTGTGTGTGTGTGTGTGCGCGCTTTGAAAGATTTTAAGTGAGGAGCAAAAAAAATGAACGGCCACGAGCTAGTATGGTAAGAGAGAGAGTGCAAGAAAGTGGCCTCCCTTTTGTCAGCACTTTAAGACTCCCAATTGAGGCGAACCAATCATGGGTCATTACATCTATCTTTGATTCTTTCCATCATTTGATCATTGTATGTTATACTTTCTTCTGTTTCCTTCACCTTCTAAGATGTCAACGTCAATAATATTAAATGAACCAAGATATGATCACATAAGTATGAACTTGTACCCTACGATTTAACTCAACAGATCTGTAAAACAACCCAAAAAACAAAAAAGTGAGAAGAAAAAATGCTGTTGTTACACTTGCCTAGTTACCAGGACCATGTCATGACAGCTTAAGTTTTTCTTAAGCAGGTAAGAAACAATCCAGATAGGTAAAAAGAAAGCTTTTAAGACAAGACATAGAGACAATAGTAGCAAACAGAGGATACAAAATAGATTGGCCAATAAAAAGAGAGCCTATAAGATACATGGCATCTGAATTATTGTAAATATCTGGCTGTTGAAAACCAAGTCAAGAAAATTCCAAACAGGTTAGCTGATTCCGCAGGTTTTTCTGCAGTAATGTGTGTGATATTTTTGTTTTAATTACAGATACGGTGTGCGCTCCCAGATAATTCTGTCTCATTTCCTCTGCTTTCTCTGTATTTGTACAAAGGCTAGCAAAAACAACAAAAGATGCTGTCTTTATCCATTAATCATGTCGCCCGCCTCACGATTTGGCATCAGGAGATTGAAAGACTGCGAGCCACTTGCTCCTATTAGTAGTCTATATGTGCTAATGAATTTGGTGAAAATACCAACACCGTCAAGTAAAAGTTGCTCGTATTTTGTAAGGCTAATAATTATATCATTACTTGCATGATGCACCGGCCCACTAGAAATCATATCAGGTATAACCTAACATCCAACAGTGATAGAAAAAGATTGTTAAGCGTGTTAGCAGCAGGGGGATCTCTAAGTGTAAACCTGGGATGTATCTGCCTAATCAATAGATTAATTTAATACTTCATCCAATTTTAATTATAAGGCCTAATTAAAACTTTGATTTGGTCCTAAATATAAGACCTATATCCATTTTATCTCCCATATTTACCATTTTTTTCTAAATTATCCATGTCAATACTCCCTTAACTATAATTAGACAACACATTGATTCTTGAATTTGTATTTTTTTACTGTAATTTTATTTAGTTAATTTAACTAATATCCTTAAATATTCTAAAAAAGTCAACTTGATCTTATATTTATGATCAAAAGTAGTACAACTTAAATGTAAAAGCTAAATGACTAATTTATCGATCCTAATTATAAGACCTAATTGATTTTATTTTGGAGAAGTTGAGGAAACATAATAAGTTACTTGATCATATAATACTCTCTCTGTTTCTATTTATAAGACCTTTTTAGAAAATCCGAAGAAAGCTAATCACATTTTTGAATAATATCATATATTGTGTTTTATTATATTATGTAGTAACTCATAAGTCAGATAACATAATTTGAAGAAAAACGACAAACTTTAATGTCTTAAAGTAATATAATTATCTTTTTTAAGATTTTCTTAGAATGCTCCAAAAAGGTCTTATAAATAGGAACGGATGGAGTATATTGTGCTTATTATATTATATATTAGTTCATAAGTTAAACAAAATATTTTAAAGAAAAACGATAAATTTTACATTTTTAAAGTAATATAATTAACTTTCTTATGATTCTTCAAAAAAATTAACTAAGTTTTTTAATTAAGACCGAAGGGGGTATATATTAAAGAAATTAGTTAAGTTAGTTATTTATAACAAATGTGTTTTAGTTTCTATAAACTACCATCTCTAATAGAAATATTTTAAAGAACAGATTACAAATTCAAGAGGTAAAGTGGAATTTTTTCCCCCAAGGATGCAAAATAAATTTAGATTTTATATTTATGACCAAAGTGAATCCAATATTTAGTTTTTATATTTAGGACCACAAGTAGCATTTTATTGAGAATTACTTACATACTCCAAAAATATCAAGTTATCTAAACTTTATCAGATGAAAATACAATTTAATCTTAGTTGGCTGATAACTCATAAAAAAAATCACATTTGAATTTGTTTTTAAGAAAAATAAACATCTTAATTCAGAAAAAAAAAAACTAAAACAAAATGGCTAACCAACATTTCTCTTAAAAACAAAATAAATTGTAAATATTTTTCATATGATTCATCAGCCAACTATAATTAAAATTATTTGAATTGTTGTGGTTTTACTTTTTATTGGATAGAGTTAAAAACTCATGAAGTATATGTAAGTATTTCTGTATTTAACTTGAATCCAACCCAATAATACTTAGCTTCCAAATACGCCATTCCATGGATACCAAATAGTTTACCCTTTATTTAGCTGTGTCATGGAAAAGATAAGGTTGGTCACTCTAGAAGGTGCATTTTATTTTACAAGACTACCAATTATTATTGTGTAAGATAGGGACAGTGATGAAAGAAATTATATGGGGGAAACGATTTAAGTTTACAAAACAAATAAGAATTCCAAATATTCAAGGACCTTTTTAATGCATTTTCTAGACCTTTATTATGCGTATAAAACAAGAAAAAGGACCTTAGAAATTGATCCCTTGTGGTCACCCCAACTTTCAGCAATGCTGAGTAATAAGTGTATATTTTATAATAAATAGATATAAATTCTGTAATGAAATATATTAAATTTATAAATATTTTATATCTATTTAGTTTGTTTAGATATATTTTCCTTTAAATTTAATCATAAGATAAAAATAATCTTGTTATGCAGAATTTACTCATATATTTAAATTTTTTCAGAAAAAAGAGAAAAAGAAAACAATAAAACAAAGAATAATATATATACATGTGTATATTGTAGGTCCCATATTATATTGCAATTGAAGAATCAAAACGCTGAAGAAGGTAGCGCATTAAAAGGAGAAAATATATTAATTATCAAATAAAACAATATATGCACCAATAAAATCGTAACAAAAGGATCAAGAGGAAGGAAATCAAAATGGAATGAAGAAAGTGGCTGCGCAGACGCAAGGAAAAACCTATTTAGGAAAATCATAATCATGTAGCCGCAAGATTAAAGAAGGAAAAAAAAGAACGCAGATGGCAAGACCAAGACGGATTTAACAACTGAAAAATAGGGCAGGCTTATTCTACTCCTTCTCTTAATTTTTGAGTTTTTGTTATTCTTATTAATCTGATGAGGAATTTTAGAATGATGTTTTTATTTTTTATTTTATTTATGAGTTTCTAAATTTCTTAGTTGGGGTAGGGATGTAGTCCAATGAGAAAACGAATTTTCTATTATTATTTTTTACTTATGAGATTTTCATGAATATATGTTGGTTTTTTATGATTATATCTATTTCTCTCGTTCTTCACATGATTTATTTGACTGGCCACCACAGAATCTTATATATAGGTAATCTCGATGGATTGGGAGGTGCAGAGAGAACCTAGATCTAGAGGAATAGACACAAATTATTTAGATTAGAGATAATTCTAGATATTTGAGGTGATAAAAACTATAGCTTTATTGTTTAATTAATTGTGTGGGTCTCGTAGGAACGAGCTCAACATTAATTTAAAAAAGACTAATAATTCGGGAGAATATTAGAACACTTTTAGAATGGTTATCACTATAATTAATTAATAAAAAAGTCAACTTACATAATAGGAATTAACAACTCATGGGTGAAATCCCCAACCCTAATGTCTGATTAGAATACTCTTTTCTTCTTATTTAAATATCGTTTGAATTAGTAAATTATAGCCTCTCTGTGGGCATGACCCTATAATACTTTAGGATTATTACTACATGGATCTCATACACTTGTGAGGCAATCACTGAGGAATGTGATTGATGTGAGCCTACTTCTGTCATAAAAACAGTTAATTAAATTAAATTTTAAATAAATATGTGGTTTAAGATTGACCTAATCATTCTCTCAAGAAGCAATTTATAAATTTCTTTAGAATTAAATTTAGATGATGAATAATGTAATATAATGAACCTAAATTAGAATGGAAGACACTATTATCAAATGTAATTAAACTAATTAAATAGGTCTCTAAAACCTATATGAGAATGAAAATGCAATTTTGGGAGTTTGTTTTTTTGTGAAAAGAGTAAATAAAAATGTCAAGTAAAAAGATAAATTAAAAACAAGATTCGGTTAGGAACAACTTAAGATTAACATGGAGTTAATTTTTCTTTGCCCAAATCAATTAATTAGACCAAATGGAAACACTTAAGTTCCATAACACTTAATCCATTAGAGAATTCATAATAAAATAAAAGCTAGTTAATTAAAACTATTAAAACCATCACAAATAATTTTTAATTAATTTTGAAAATTATGTTTACAATTTTCAAATTAAACGTCTAAACAATTAACTAACTTAATGATAAATCAAATTGATAATTAAATTAATTATGAAAACTCAATTAACAATTCAATTGACAATTTAAATGTTTGTAAACAAAAATTCCAGCAATTGCCTTAACATATATCAATCGAAAATGTCAATTTAATTCAAAAGAAATATGTCTACACTCTAAATTTAGATTGTTCTCAAGAAATACAACTCAAAATTATTTAAAATTAAATAATTCAAAATCTTAAATCAGAACAATAAATAGGAAGAAACCCCTATTTAATCCTCAATTATAAGTTTTAGACTATAATTTTTCTCTACGCTCCTCCCAAATTTTCTCCTAGGCTTCTATGGAATCATCCTCTCCTCCACGCATTAAAGAAGCTACAGTCATGATATTGATGGGTGAATGAATGAGGATGTGCGCGCGGCTTCAATGGGGAAGAGAGAGTAAAATAATGAAATTGGTGATCGTGGCAAGAGTGGAGGAATTGGTGACGGCGGTGAGATTAAGGGTGTGTTTGGAATGAAGATTGCAATCGTTACTTTTAGAAAAGTAAGATTGAGTTAAAGTAAGATTGGGTAAAAGTAAGATTGAATAATCATATTTGTGTTTGGAATAAAGATTGCAAAAGTAACTTATAAGTTACTTATGCAAAAGTAAATTTGTTTGGTTGAGATTTTGTAAAAGTTACTTGTGATGAGAAATGACTGAAAAGGGCATATAGATTACATATTTATTGTGAAATATAAATATTTCAAAAAATAGAGAATAATTGTTGACAAAGATTGAAAAAAACAATAAAAACATATAACTAATAAAATTGTTAAATGAATAAAAATGTATATAAATTAGAAAGTACTTAGAAGAAAAAATTGTTGTCAAATAATATTACATCACTACTTAGATCACATGGATTGTACTATTTGATCTCTAATGGCATCACGAATAACATTCATTTCATTGGATGATAGCCTACGATGTTGTGAGGAGGAGGCCTCTTGATGTTGATTAGTATCATCTGCATAACTTACAGTCTCATCTTCAGCGTCCCTAAAATTGTCATCTGTTTGCGAATGCCTCCTGATAAAATTATGTATTGCCATTGTTGCACAAACTATATGGACTTGTGTTTCAAAGCTATATTTGCGCATCCTTTGTAAGATTTCAAATCTATTCTTCCACACACCAAAAGTTCTTTCGATTGTACACCTCAGACTTGAATGATAATAATTGAATGCCTCTTTATCATTGGCAAATCCCGGTTGACGCCTGAATTGAGGGAGGTGATAACGCTCGCGCCTGTAAGGTCCAAGATATCCATTTGGTGTTGGATATCCAGAATCCACCAAGTAATACTTCCCTAAAAAGTGGACAAATCATTAACAGTGAGCCAAAATGATGCAAATGGTAAATGAAGCGAGGTTGTTAAATTGAAGTAGAAACATTACCGTCAGGTGGACTCGGGAAGTTCATGGCCGGATCTGAAATTGCAGTATGAAACAAACGGGCATCATGTGCAGTACCCTCCCATCCGGCCAACACGAATATGAAGCACATATCCCAGTCACATACAGCCATGACATTCTGTGTTGTGATTCCCTTCCTCCCAATATATTTTTCTCGATTGGGTCCACTTACCACACACTCTATATGAGTCCCATCTATTGCTCCAATTGCATCTTTGAAGTATGGGTAATAACGACGATCATGTAATATTTTTGGGTGACAACCATGGAATTGGGGATCACATGGTCTGATATTTTCCCTTGCTAGGCTCAGGCAAGCCTGTAAGACTGTGTGTAGATGCCTACTATCAGTTTCCCCTAAATGTTGAAATAATTCCTGTACCACCCTATTAGATGTTGCATGACCAACAGTCAACAAAAACATGGCCAACATTTCTTGAACCCCAACGTTCTATGTATTCTGTAACCCATGTTCAACTAATTTACCGCACAAGCTGTAGAAAACATGCTTTTCCATTCAAAACAAGTCATGACACCCTGTTCCAGGGCTGGCCAATATTTCTTGCACCCATGCATGACTTGATTTCTTTCTAGTCTTGCGAGGTTCTTTGCATAGACGAGGGACCAGGTACTAACAAACTAATGCAGGAATGCGTTCATACTCTGCTATCTCTTCTTCTATAAGCTATTCAAATAGAGACTCTTCATCTTCCTCTTCCTCTATCCCAAACTGACAATGCAATGCTTTTCCCAAATTCTTTCCTGAACGACCCTTGTGATTGTAGTTAGATTAACTTGTTAGTAGGGCAAAAAGCATAACATGAATATAATATGATGTCTTCGCGTAAAAAACATAACATATGAATATCATATGACGTCAAAGCGTAAAAAACATAGCATATGAATATAACATGACGTCAAAGCGAAAAAAACATAACATATGAATATAATCCGATGTTAGCATAGTACGATTGTCACCATGTCATAATGTCACAAGTGACCTAGGCGTACCAAAAACATAATGGACACGTCATAATGTCATAAGTTTCCTAAACATAAACCTACACATTTAAAGTCAGACTAATACATAAATACAGTTCAACCATCTAGAAGACTAACTACTCCCGTAAACCATAAACCGCAACCAATCGATCAGGATCGAAGGTTGATGTCTAAGTGAAACATATGTTTCCCAAGCAGTCTTGTCCTAAAGAAGCTTAATGCATTGAATGCGAAAGTCATTATCATCTTTTACTTGATCAAGGAAGATCAGATCATTCATCACATCGTTAACACTTGATAACGTTCTTTGCTTTAACTTCTCCATTCTTTCCTCTGACACATCAGCCATTCTACTGACTGCATCCGCTATTAGAGCTGAAGTCAGCATTTTCTGCCTCTTGCTCTTACTTGCCCTCCTCCTCTCTTCCTCTTCCCCTGGCTTCCAGATCTAGAAGGAATTGATTGTTCAGTTTGAGTAGTCTGTGTTATTGCCTATGGTTGCCATTTCATTTGTCATCCCTGTACTAGTTGTTGGATTAGTACCAAAAAGCTCATCCTCACTGTCCCCCGAGCCTTCTTGTTCTTCCTTGCTGGGTTGGTATACGTCATTGTGGTCCACCCCATGTGTCTCCGGCTGCAGTTTTAGCTGCACATATGATGGTGAAAACATTTGTTCTCCAGACGCCACAACATCCTTAAATATTAATCTTAGCTCACTTTCAAGTTGAAGTGGAGCGTGCCTAAACTTCCTATAAGCTGAATTCTCCTGCATGCAATTAAACATAGTTACAGTTAAGAATGGTCATGTGATAACATAATATTGTAACTTAGATGAAACTTAAAAGTAGATAACACAAA
>JBAGKO010000003.1:8189441-8219435 GCA_037177275.1 Acacia concinna | reverse complement strand
ATTTTATCTGACCATTAATAGAATCTAAACCATAAAATTTTAAAAAACTAATGTATATAATATGCTTTTAAAATATCAAACTCTACTTTTTTTTTTATATTTCATTATTTTTGAATTTTAAAGTGATTTTCAGGCATGGACGCCCACCACGTTCAGCCCCGCCCAACTCGAAATTATCAGGCTTTCAACGGACTGCAAAACGACGCTCATTCATCTTTTGGGCTAGACATCGGGCAAGAGTTATGCCCTGCCCATGTACACCCCTAAAAGGAGGTAGACAAATAGTCAGCAATTATCATAAATTATTATTTTAGCCCAAACTTAAATTTAGGGTCTAAAACTTATGTTTTGCAAAAGCTATTTTTTTAAGCTTTTTCTCTCTCCTCTTTTTGTTCTTTCATCCTTTCTCTCTCTCATTCTCCTTATTTTTTTCTCTACACAATTATCACATAAGTTAATGTCATTTTTAATCATTTAACCATAAAAGAGTTATTCCCATAACATTTATCTAAACACTATCATTTTATTAAAATTACCTTTTTTCATATAAATTATTCTTAAAAAACTATTATACTCGAAAGCTATTCTTAAAAATCTAACTCAAATGCCCACAATCAACTTTTTTGAGTTCAATAGTGTATAGATTTTTGTTTTTCCAGAAGGGAAAAAAAAAAAAGACAACAAAACACAAAAATTTCTCTCTCTGTGAACAGAACGGATTTCGGCATCGACGTTTGCGAACAGAAAGAGGTTTTTGATCGCAGCAAATAACTTTAGCTTGTGGGTGGCACAAAAGCATTCACGTTTCAACCTTGCGGCACAATAGAAATTTCACTGCTATAGGTTAGCGTTTAAGTTCTGAGCTTCATAGTTCCATATCCCTCTGTCTATGCTTCAATTTTAAGTTTCGTTTCAATTCTCTCGTTCTTCAAGTTCTTCCCTGTGTGTTTAACAGTGGAATATAGGACAAGTGCGTGTTTCTTCATCGCTTGTCGTGTTAGGCCATAATGGACTTTGAATCAAGCTACGATATTTTCGCCACTGCCGAATTCATTCACTGCCGCAACTTCACAAGAGTCGCTCTGCAAGTAAGACCTACTTCTTCAATTCTCTTGTTTATTCCTGCTCGCCATAAAATCTCAAATCGTTATGAAGCAGTGACTGTGATTGGAAACACAGTTTTGTTGTCCCCCAATATCTAAACATGTCATTAGAAAGGATTATGTTGAAAAACCCAATTGTAGAGTTTTGAATTGTAAAACTGCTCAACTTGTTCTGCAGCTATAATGACTTTCTTTTATTAATGTATCAGTTTCCAGATGATCTCCTAAAGGATTCTACAAAAGTGGTAGCAGCATTAAGCCAACGTCTTCAATCACTTAGAGAAATTAATGTGACAGGAAGTGTGAATATCACAGATGTAGGGTTGTACGTGATGGCAGACACAACGTTTGGTAGTTGCTGTGTTGATGAAGTTGCAGCATTACACATCAATGCTGATTGTGTCATTCATTATGGACAGACATGTTTTAGCCCGTAAGTGCTCCTGATGATCTCTGCTAGATTTTCATGGCTAGACAATTTGAGCTTTAATTTTTGCCTTGGTTTGTTAATGCTATGAATCCTGTATCTTATTTGTATAACCAATTGTCAAGATGTATCTGATTTTCCCATCTGCTTATTGTACACCCTAGTTATTATTATTGTTTATATCTAGGATGTTACATTGTATTTTCTGTGATATGGAAGATGCATGCCTCTCAATTTGATTGTTCCCTTTGGGTCCTACTGCTTTTTACTATTTTGGTAAATTTTTCTGACTTCCTGAAGTGAAAGTTGGTTGCATATATGTACTCTTTACATTGCTACGAGGATTCAAATTCTATCTCTTGTGCTTATTGAAGACTTAAGTCCTATTTGATCTTCGCAGGACAACAACTCTACCAGCTTTCTTTGTTTTTGGGAAGGCTTCTATTAGCATAGCTAATTGTGTTGAAAGTCTAACGAAATATGCTCTTTCATGTAGCAAGCCTGTCATGGTATGACCAATTATCAAATATTTCTGTGATTGCATATTTTTTCCCAAAGAGTAATTGGATAGGCAATGAGTAGAAAAAGAAGCATGATATTTTATCATTTAAAATTTTATTTACTATGTGACCTGATTCCATCTCAATTGCAGGTCCTTTTTGGGTTGGAATACGCACATTTGATACAACACATTAAAACAACAGTCTTGGAAGAAATAACGTCAAATAGATCTGAGTTGAAATCAGAAGTTCATTTTGCTGATGTTCCCTTTTCATTTATGTTTCCATCAAAAGATACCAAAAACTTAAATGGGCTGCAGGAACCAGCTAATGGTTTGACCAATAATGGAAGTTCTAATGAAACTAGTGGACCTACCTATAGCATTGGGGGATTGACTTGGAAATTACCTGAGGGAAAAAACATGGATGACTTCTTGATCTTTTGGATTGGACTTGATAATTCAGCATTTGCAAACGTTGTGCTCACATTCAATACGTGTGAAATAGGTTGGTTATGTACCCAATGTCAAAAATCCTTTAACTTTTATTCTTGTGTTTCTGTGGTTTTCTACTTTTCTTCATCCAAGGCAGCCTCTATATGCTGCACATAGGAATGAATCCTTCATCATAATCGCATCTAACACTAATATCTAATCTTTTGCTTACTATGGCAAAATCTTTGCTCATGGTGTCTATGTCGATGTAGTGTTTGTTAAATGTAAATCCTGATTAACTTTTCTGTTATAGATCCTTTGTATATCAATGTTTTAATTGTGATACTGGTGGTTGTAGTCAGATATGATGCAACTGAGGATCGAATGTTGACTGACTTGTCTCAACAGAGGAGGATTCTTAAACGTAGGTACATATCCCAACATAAAACACTGTCCTCACTTGTAATCATCTTATATTTTTAGTTCGGGTGTTAACTAGTTGGGTTAATGTTTTGTGCAGATATTACCTAGTTGAGAGGGCTAAAGATGCAAATATCATTGGGATTTTGGTTGGAACTCTTGGTGTTGGTATGTTTTACTGTTAAAAATGAAAACTTATATTGTCGCATCCATTACTATTTTTTATCCTTTTCAATGACTAAGAACAAAAATTGTGCGTTTCAACTGTTTTTTTATTAAACACTAATGTGTTCTGCCAAAAATGGGGTTTGATTTGATGCTACTGATGCAGCTGGTTATCTTCACATGATACACCAGATGAAAGAACTCATTACTAGGGCAGGAAAGAAGTCCTATACTTTGGTCATGGGAAGACCAAACCCAGCTAAACTTGCTAACTTTCCTGAGGTAACGTTTGGCTCATTCAAGACATCGAGCTTAGGTTTTTTATTACTGAAAATAAAGTATCTATTGTTAATGATTTGATTTTTCATCAGTGTGATGTTTTCATTTATGTCTCCTGTGCTCAAACTGCTCTACTGGATAGCAAAGAGTATCTAGCCCCAGTTATTACTCCATTTGAAGCAACAATAGCTTTCAGCAGGTATCCTATCTTGTTATATCTCAGACTAATTTGTTAATCAGACTTTTTTTTTTTTTGCTTCCTCTGGCATCCACTGCAATCATTTCTTTTGGTCCATGCAGCTTCACCCACACTGTTTCTATTTTACCCTTTAATTCATTGCTATACTAATTGGAAAATGGCAAATTTTCTTTCTAAGAATCTATATTTTGTATTTTTGTGGCACTGATTGAGACTCAAACGCATTTTATGTTTTTTTTAAGGGTTAAGGTGAAAAAATAACAATCAATTTGCGTCGGAAGTGCAAAAATAACCATAAACTTTTTTTGGGTGTAAAAGTAACCATGCCGTTAAAAAAATGGTGCAAAACCATTAAATTTACTATAGCGCCGTTAAGTTTTTTTAAGGGTTTGCTACAGTAACTTAACGATTTTGCACCACTTTTTTAACTTCATGGTCACTTTTACACCCAAAAAAAGTTTATGGTCATTTTTACATTTCCGACACAAGTTTATGATTATTTTTGCATCTTAACCCTTTTTTTAATGATGCTGCATTGTCAGAACTTGTACATTTTCGTATTCAAACATCTTATTAGCAGAGAACAACTTCGCAGGACCATTTCTAATATTGAAATGGATGGTTCTGTGCGTGAGCAATAAAATAATACAGATTTAAAATTTTTAAAAAATTGGAAATATCATGATACCAACAAAAAAAAACTACATTCCATCTGTAGGGCATGTAGTCGACCATGCATGGGTATTCTGATAATTGGAATGAATTATCAGAATCTAGCATCCATCTTTATTGACAATTTGACATCCATACTTTATAGTCTTCTAAGTGTGACATGTCTTTTCAGAAGCTTGACAATTGTGATTTTCCTTCCTTCTGGAATTGTATGCTAAAGTATTTTATGTTCCCAGGGGAAGCCAATGGACAGGATCCTATATGATGGAATTTCGAGATCTAATAGACTTACCTCAAGTGGAAGATGGAAACCTGGGAGAAGCACGGTTTTCATTCCTACAAGGTGGATATGTGGAAGATAATGATAACCAGGGTACATGTCTTTGCCTGCTCTTAATTCTTCAGTAAGATTATGTTATATTCCATTTAACTATTGATGACTTCAACCTGACTTAATCAGAAAACGCCAAGGAAGATAGAGAAACCCTTGCTTTAGTTAATGCTACAGAGAAGGCATTGCAGTTGCGTGATAACCATCGTTCTCTAATTAGAAGGGACGCTAAATCAGGAGCTGAGTTTTTCGCCACAAGATCTTATCAGGGTCTGAATACTGATGACGAAAATGCTGTACCTGAGCCATATTTCATAGGAAGGAAAGGAAGGGCAGCAGGCTATGAAGATGAGAAAAGACAATAAGAAACTTAGTTCATATACTTTGATTTTTGTTGTGTTGCAGGTTCTGGGTTTGGCTAGTGAGTTTGGTTAACTTAGGAAATCCATACGAGCATGATTGTTGTACAATAGTTTTGAAGAATTTTGAATAGCAGCTAGATTTTGTTTGCCAAGGCTCAATCTATTAACCTTACAGAGATAGTTGCTTCATTTCAGACAGATTCCTTAACTCTGCGTCTCTGCCCTATTTCTTACTGTGCCTGAATTTAATTTTTACATAGGAACATGATTGAAATTCCTTTCTGAGATATATATATATATATAAATGCCTTTTCTTACTGTGCCTGAATTTCAGACAGCTTCCTTAACTCTGCGTCTCTGCCCTATTTCTTACTGTGCCTGAATTTAATTTTTACATAGGAGCATGATTGAAATTCCTTTCTGATATATATATATATATATATATAAATGCTTTTTCTTCATTCATTCTGTTGTTTTTTATTTTTTAGATTATTTTTCTCCAAGTTTCTGAATTCAAATTCAATTATAGCACTGCTGGGGCGAGTTCATTTGTGTTCATACTAGTTCACTATTCCCTCTCATATAGCCAGTTACTTACTGATGAAGTTTCCATTACATTTACATAGTTTAAGTAATATTTAAACTTTTGCCCAAAAAAAAGTAATATTTAAACTTGAATTTTATTGAGACTAATATATTAATTTTATTGGGTTATGTATAGGGGATCTGTAATGGTCTCCCTAAACGAGACCATATTTAATTTAGTGTAAAGGTCCATATAGCACCTAAAATAAAAATATTTTCTAAGTACATCTAATGCTTTAAATATTTAACACTGCATCTAGCACCTTTGCAGTGTATTTTTTTTCTCCATATATCACCTTTAAGTGCTTTTTTATACAAATTTACCATTAACAATTTAGGTAATTTCGTTATTGAATATATACCTGAAAAGTACTTCAAAGTATTAGATGACAAAAAAATAGTTTATAGTAAAATACTTCCAAGAGTGCTAACCTGTTAGGTGTATTGAAAAAATAATTTAAAATGTTAAATGCATCAAAAAATAATTTAAAGCGTTGGATGCAACAAAAAAAATATTTTAGGTTATGAAAGTAACTCAATCCTTTAATCTAAGGTAATATAATCAGTTGGAAAGTATATAAATTTATATAGTATATGCTTAACCAATCCAGCTTTTAATGGGTGAACCAGCTTTTAATGGGTGCACGATTATAAATATAAGATTCATTTAACTTTTAAAAAATTTTAAAAAAATTAATTATATTACTTAAAAGCGTTTAAATTTATCATTTTTTAAACAATTTTATTTAGTTTAAAAACTAATATATGATATAATAATACACTATATATGATATGATCAAATAACATATTTATTCTCTCTCTCTGTTTTTTTTTTTTGGGAATCTAATGGAGTATTATATAAATAATTGGCGTTGGATATTTTAGTTCAAATTAAACAAAACCATTGAATGTGCATGTTTCGTTTTTAGACTTCCTCCTTCTCCTTGAACCCCAAAAGAAAAAAATAGTAATTCATTTTTTATTTTAATTAATTAAATCAAGTCTCTCTTTTTATCCAAAAAAAAAAATGTCGTAGAGATAGGATTTAAACCCATGACCTCAAGGTTAAGAGGCTTGCGAACCAGTTGCTCTACATAAATGTCTCTCAGGGGTTGTGATAAAAGTTTGCTCGCTCATGTGTTGATATGTTAAATCCTTAAAATAAAATAAATAAATTGTTACTAGGTCGGTTGCTTGTTAGGGAAATATTTATTACTCTCTTTTTTAGGCCATCAATATTTGCTACTCTTCAATGATGAAAAATATTAAAATTAGTAACCATGAATGATTATGCTCACACAAACAAGCAATGTTCACTCAACATTCAAGATAGACTTCAAACATAATTCTAAATTGGGTTTATAGAATTTTTTTTTTATTATTAAAGTTTGATAGAATTTTAATTTTGTTCCCTATAATTTTAAATTGTTGGGTTTAATTCCTATGATTTTAAGAGAATTTGGGGTCAATTTAATGGTTAGGCCTTGCACCTTAACAAATTTTGGTTTGGTCCTTAACTCAAACTAAATCTTCATGAAATTATAGAACCGAAATCAACTAAAAGTATATGATCTAAAGTATGGTTGTTAAACTTAAGAGTTGACTCTTCTATTTTACCAATTTTACGTTTATATCTTACAAAATTGTGTCACGTTTGCATATAAACCCGTATTAGTAATAAATTTAGTAAAACTTATGAGTTTACGGATTTTATGTTTTTGCTTTACAAAATTGTGTCAACTTGTTATTGAACTTATATTATTTTATTCGATTTATTCATAGTCAATAACTTTATATATGAATTTCATATAAATTTCTTTGTTGAATATGATATATTATACATGTTGATGATTTAATTTTAATTATTCATATTTAAAATATATTTAGATTAAATTATTGTTTATATTATATACTTTTAACACATATTTATCAATAAAGATAAATTCTTATAAGTTTACGAATTGAGTTTACATACTTATCATAAATTTATTTAAATTGGTGAGTTTGGTAACTTTAATCTAAACATGATTTAAGTGTAAAGACTAACAACAATATTAATTTTTTTATATTAGTTAATGATGTAGTTATCAGTTATTATTTTAACAAATCCATGATATCTCTGTTAGTTTGCAGGTAGGCAGTGGCACAGCATTTTGTGTAGGAGAACATCTTGATACACATAAATCCATAAATTTAGGGAGGTGGGGTCCATACAAATCTTAATGTTGTTAGATATTTCCAATTCAATAAACCTAATCGCACAATCAATTAGAGAGAGAAAATTGTGGAACGTGCACGCGACAACACGTGAAGATGGGAAAGTGAAACATGAAATAATATCTGTACTTGGGAGGAGAGGTTTAGTGGCTGGAAATCAAAAGTGAGTGTTAGGTAACAGGATTTCAGACAGAGTTGGGTTGGTCAAAACTCAAATCATCCCTGGCCTTTGCTTCCAATCCATTAATCTTTTTTTTTTTGTAATAAAATTTTAAAAAAAGAAGCTGAGCTCACCCACAATTTAAGGACATAGCTCTTATCTAAATCCAATTGATAGGTGTGCATGATTAGGTTAAGAGCACATATGCCTCCACTAAAGTCAGTCGGGGCACCGTCCACCGTCTGATCCCATGTCTTAAGCTACAAGATACCTCCCAAAACGTCGTAATTAAAACTATAATTAAATAGTTTTCTCCAAAATCAAACACACTTCGTTTATACTAACCCTCGCAGGTTGAACCCATATTCGAAGGGTCATTAATCTTTAAAGTATCATAAGTACTAGGCTACCTTGCTGAGGGTTTTGTGTGATCCATTTGCTTCTTTTCTTCAAGCAAATCCCTTCATCCCCCATGCGATGCCCTTCACGGATCTTAATTATCGGCTACAAAAGATAGTATGAAGAGTTAAACTTGCAATCTAGTGCCAAATAAGAGTGAGCAATACGTTATAAGGTCATTAGCCTCTACATAGCCTATTCTCTTCATTTTGTTTTTAAATAGAGGGTAGGCATTAAAGATTTTCACCTATTGGTTGTAATTATTCTTTCTTTCTTTTTTTCCGATGGTAGACCTTTGATCCACAAATCTACCGGTCCTAATATTTTGCTGTAATACAAGTGATTAGAAGGGAAAACTAACACAAATTTTTATCAAAACTCATTTCTTAATCTTTATAAATTAATATAAACCATAACTCTTTTATTTTTGGACTAGTGATAGTATAAAATAAAATAATAGTTGTGGTTCTATTTCTTAATCATACACAACGTAATTCGTTTATAAAATTTTGAGTCATAACTCTTTTATTTTTGGACTAGTGATAGTATAAAATAAAATAATAGTTGTGGTTCTATTTCTTAATGATACACAACGTAATTCGTTTATAAAATTTTGAGTTAAGCATTAGTTAACAAAAATGAAAATATGAGAGGGTAAAAAAAATGAAACATTGCTTTGATTTATTTGGCATGACTATTATAAATTCACAGAAATGCAAGTTTTGAGGCAATATATCTTTAGTATTCTTCTTCCTTTTGGCATTTTCTTCTTTATCAGATAGTGCTATACCAAGAAATCAAACAAATCAGACTTAGAAATCAAACAAAAGAGCGTAGTTAAACAAGTCATAGAAGCAAAAAAATTCACAAATCATAGACCCAATGAACATAATTATGAAACCAATAAATCACAAAGGATGATTTTGTCGTTCGTTGGCTTGATGAATATATTAGAAGAGATTAGTTGATTGTGATGATGGGTTGGATGAAGGGTATCATGGGACACACAAATATAATTCTTAGGAAGGTAAAAAGAAAAATTCATCGAGCACTTATGGAAGATAAAATCATTATTTTCAGATATTATATGAAAATACATTTCATTATGCCAGACCAAAATGAAAAGATACAGTATTTAATTAGGTGCAATGAATAAATATAAAATTGCGATAAAAAAAATTATTGTTCTCATCAATAAAATTTGGTCAATATTCTATTATTGTTTGTTGACTTCAAAATTTAATATATTACATTTTTTCCATTTTTTTATCATATACTCCCTCCGTTCTTATTTATAAGACCCAATTGACTTTTTTGGAGAATCCTAGAAAAATTCTAAGAAAACTAATTACATTACTTAATCATATCATATATTATTATATTATATATTAGTTCATAAATCAAATAACATAATTTAAAGAAAAACGATAAATTTTAATACCTTAAAAGAATGTAATTAGCTTTCTTAAAATTTTTTAAAAAGGTCAGTTGGGTCTTATAAATAAGAATGTACGTAGTGTATGTTAATGGAGACAATACGAGTATTGTTCAAGACAAAACCATTGGACCTATATTCTGTTAGATAAAACAATTATTCATTACACATATTTAGAAGAGTTTTTCATTGTACTTTCTAGCATATGTTTTACAAATAATGAATTTAACTAAAATTTTTAATTTGTAAGTACAATAGTAAAAAACAAAAGAAAAAGTTAATTTTTAGTCCTTTCATTTTGACTCATGTACAACTAAAACAACGTACTTTGATCATTTGATAATTTAGCCCATGTTCTTTATCATATATGTATGATTTTACTTTCTAAAACATACTCCTATAATTCTTAAATATAAAATGCTTCTAACATTTTTTTATCAAGATTAAGAAAAACTTTAAATCTCATTAACCCTGTTATAAAATTTAACATTTTTCTAACTCTACCCCTATTTGATATATATAATACTAAATGAAAATAAAGCCAACATATTAATAAATAGATAATAAAATTATACATTCACATCAAAATTGTAATGATGTGTCTTATAAATAAGACCAAAATAAATATTCTCTACCTTATATATAGGAGCCGCCTTATTCACAGGAGCCATAGGAGTAATAACTAAGAGCTCGTTTGGTTTAAACTCATTACACCCTACAGTGCAGTGCAATGTAATGCAATGGTGATGCGATACTAATTACATGGCAAGTGTTTAGTTAGATTTTGTAAACAAAGTGCAATGAGTTATTTTTTAATAATTATTTAAAATTAATGTATTACACAGTCTATTTTACCCTTAATATAATATTTATAAAAAAATAGTTATGAATTATTGTACGAGGATCGTCATAGTGATAATGGTGAAGGAGTAGGTGGCTGCGACAGCTGAGGAGAAGGAGGAGGCGGTGGTGGGGGTGACGGCGGTGGCAGAAGAGGCGGCGGCGGCGATGGAGTAGGAGGAGGTGGGGGTGACGGTGATGGAGGAGGTGGAGAAGGTGGGGGTGACAACGGTGGAGGTGGAGGTAACGACATTGGAGAAGAAGACGGCGGTGGTTACAATGAAGGAGGAGCTGATGGTGGTGACGATGAAGGAGGAGGAAGTAGGGCGACAACAGTGGAGGTGGTGGTGATGACAATGGAAGAGGAGCATGTGGCAATGATGGTGGAGGAGGAGGTGGTGGCGGCCGTGATGCCGGTGGAGGAGGGGTAGTTGGCAACGACATTGACAATGATGAAGGTAGTTGTGGCAATGGTGAAAGTGGAGGAGGGGGAGGAGGTTGTGGCGACGACGCTGGAGGTGGAGGTACTGGTGGCTACGACGGCGGCGGCAACAGTGGAGGAAGAAGTAGTGGTGGAGATAGTGGTGGAGGGGGAGGTGGTGAGGTGGAAGAGGAGGATGTGATGGCAGTGGTGGATATGACGTAGTATGACAAGTGACATGAAACGAATGAAACAAAGATAAATGAAGCTAACAAGTAAATTAGCTTTTTAGAAAAGATCAACCTTCCTCTTTTATCTTAATAATGCAATCATGATTATCAGCAATAGGGTAGAACCAAACAAACTCTAAGTTATTAGATGATTAAGCTTGTAACAAGTATTAATTTTTCAAAGAAGAAGAAGAGGAGGAAATGTGACTGTAGGAAGAGGATAAGAGGTTCCATTTAGATGCAGTTTAATTTAAGTGACTTATTTTTTATAGATTTATTAGAAGTAATTTCAAAAAAATAAGTGACTTATTAGAAATTGTTGTGTTTAAATGTGACTTTACATAAGTGACCTTTTTTTTTATGAAACATGTTTAGATGATAAGTTAAAAAGTGATTTATGATACAAATTTTAAAAGATTTTTTGTTTAAAATAAGTAAGAGATGTGTAACATCTCTAATTTTTATTCACCAAATTCCCTTAGCATATGATTAGATAAGGGGAATAAAATGGTAGATTTTGATGTAAGAATTATAGCCAAATAAGTTTTGGTTAATTTCAACAATGAGACTAGTGACGGTCATATTGTAAGTCAATTTATCCTAAGCAAATGAAGACAAAAAATAATGAAAATTTTCAGTCTAAAACTAAGCATGTCAAGCTTTAATTTGATATGGCATTTGTATGATTTGAATGTATATGTTAAGAGATATGAATTTTTTAAGTTTGTTTAGTGAAATTTGTCAGTTTCCTAACAGTGTTCAAAAATGAAATTATTGAGAATTTTCTGATTCTAATTGAAACAATGAAATATTTTTTCCTAAAACTAAACTTAATAAAGGACACTTAAAATCACCTCAATTGGATTTTTATACAATCAGAAATGAATTTTTAAAATTGGGTGAAAATTCTGTACAAAAATCCGAATTTCAGAAATATAATGTATGATTATAATTTGTAGTTTAACTAAGGATAAAGATAAAAATAATGTATAAGAAAAATTGAAGAATGTCCATAAATTATTTAGTTACTAATAACAGTCAGTTTAAAATTTTATAAAACAGGTAGAAAATTCAACTAAATAAATAATGTGGAATTTGCTTCAGCTTATACGAGTCCATCCAAACAGTTAATAACAGTATGAAACAGGTAGAAAATTTAACTAAATAAACCATGTGGAATTTGCTTCAGCTTTTAATGATACTTATCTGGCGCCGGTCCATCCAAACAGTTAAAAAATAATAAGCTACTTCACTCTTATAAATTTTGCCAAGTAAACTACATAATTAGCCATCCAAACAGACCCTTGATTTGTTGTCAATGTCATGGGGGAACAGAGGAGCAATTGAGAACACAGGTTGAAAGAGATACAAAGCCCTGCCCATCCATCTCTTGGAAAATCCTCCTCACTGACTTTTGGACAAAGCCTCCTGTTCTCTCTATGTATTTACAGCCACACGAATTCTTTCTTTCGGATTTTTCTCCACAAACAGGAAAACACTAACACTTCATTCATTCCTAAAATTAAAGCGCTTCTTAACACACAGATGACAGATCGTCTTCTTCGTCTCTTCCAGTTTCCTCTACTTTCTCTCACCTCGATCTTCTCGATGAACCAAGACACTTCTCATCAGCAAGAGTATTGCACCCTGTGCACTCGATCTCTCAGAATCCCGTTGTACAAAGCAATTCGATTCTCTGGCATTCTTCTGATTTCTGGGGTTTCGTGTCTGCAACCGCTCGATGCTCTGTCTTGCTTCCTCTGTTTTCTTCTCAGATCCTCCTTCTTCTCGGTTTCAGTTTCTTCCTTCACATTATCTGCAAATTTCACCCTCTTCTTCTTCTTGCTTCCCCTTTTCTTTTCCTCTGGAAAACCCACATAAAAAAATGAATAAAGAACGAAACTTTCTCGAAGAAGCCTGGATCGGAAAGGAAAACGACAAAAAACAAAAGCAGGGGAAGAAGCGTAAAGCTGAGCAACCTGAGTATAAGCAAGAGCGGAGATCTTTCTTGGAATTTGAACTTAAATCGCCTGGAAGATGGGGAAGAGGGAAGGTCTTCTGCCTGAGGAAACCAATATAGATAACGGTGCTGGAGACAAGCATGGCGGTGGTCAGAACAAGACCTTGGGAAATGGAAGCCATTTTAGAATAAACAGAGAGACTCGTGTTGACCAAAACAGGAAGGCCGAAGATATATAAATAGATAGAGGGGTAAAGTAATGAAGAGTCTGGAGAGAAAAAGTGGAAGGGTCGTTTGGGGGTAATGAAGAGGAAATGGGAAATAGAAATTTCCAAGATGAATGGGAATAAATAGTCAAAATTGGTTGAGAAAGAGGAAGCGTCTGGATTTGTCTAACAGAGAAAGAGAGAGGGAGGGAGAGAGAGTGTTTGGGTTGGCTTTTGCTTACTAAAAGGAAAGATGTTGTGTGGAAGAGGTGAGAGGGAGAGAGAAGAGGAAGGAGAGAGGAAGAGAGGGAAGGAAACAAATGAATTCGGTTACGGTTTGGGTTTATTGTGTGATGAATATGAAGTCAGTGGTCAAGGCTTTTGTGCTCTGCTTCGGACGACTTGGACGGCTTCTTCCTTCTCACACATATGACAGACACAACTGAGAGAAACAGATAATTGTCAGTAGTAATTACATTTTAGGGATTTTTTTTTTTGTTTTGGCCAAAATTTTAGGGAAATTAATACTTTTTATTTATATTTAATAAATTGAGTTTATAATTGAGGAGGAGGGGATTATCATGTAAAAATATTAAAACCTTTTATTTTTTCTTTTTGAACTTTTGCATCCCTTGTAGTAGTCATGAAGGATCAAACAAACAACTTCCTGTTTAAGAAAGCAACAAATGAAGAGGCACCAACAAATCTCTGTATCACTTATCAAATGTTAAATGTACCAATCCAATCCTTTTTTATAAGTCTTGCTTGGAAAAAAATAATGTATAACTTATGTGATATGTCAATCAGTGTTAAGACTCCCTCGTTCGTCCCTATATTACAAACGAGAAAATTGAATCCATGGCTGGATTGAATTTTATGTGATGTCTGTTTGGAAACACAAAAAGAACATTTTCTTTTCACTTTACGGTATAAAACTTGTCTTCCTTATATATATATCATACAATGCAAAATTATTTAAAATAAGCTAAATCAACCATTTTAATTTAAAAAAGGTTTAACTTATGAAAAATTAATCATTTAATTCATATGAAAGGTTTAACTTAAAAATATTTTAAACATTAGATCATGTTTTAATGAATTAGTTTAAATGTTATATATAAGATAGTATTATAATATTAAATATAATAAAAACCTACCATTATTATATTATTATATAGTAGTATATCTCATTCAATAAAAGCCCACTAGAGGCATGGTGTTAATTGCCCACTAAAGACAATGAGTAAAATATATCTACAACTGAAGATTTCATTCAATAAATCATAATTCAATAGTTAAGATATTAAGTGAAGAGATAGATGATTGAAAGACCATTACTTAATTGTAAGCTGATACTTAAATTTTAAGTCATTGCAGTTCAATCGTCACAATTGTAATTGTTGAAAGTTAATTTTTTCTTTTGGCAAAGTTAAAATTTAATCCCTCCACTTTAACTTGATATAACTCAACCTTTCTGATTTTGGTCATTCAAACCATTAGCAGCTAGATTTTGAGAGAATGACTTTCGTTCTTATATTCTACTTTTAAAATTAAATGTACGACCAACATTTTAAATTATTAAAACTAGGGAGACTAAATTATCACAAGTCAAAGTTGAAGGATGGAATATTTTAAGTTTCAATTTTTGATTGAGTCAAAATCATGGAAGTTAAGCTATTTTGTGTGTTAGAATTAACGGTAATAAAATATATTTTGAATAAAATTTATTTATAATTATATATACCATAAATAGTATTACTCTAAGTTTTAGGAAAGATGTAATGAATATATTTATACGGATGTAAAAAAAAAAATGGCCTCTATGATGAGGTTAGAAAATAAGTGGCGGATGTGCCTCTAATGATGATTAAAGCCTAATAAAAGGTCACTTTTCTTTTCTTTTAGTTTCTTTTTCTTTTGATTATTTTATGACATATATAATTGTTGCTTTTTTGCTTGCCAAGCATACGTGGTTGCCACTTGATTGCCACTTCAATTATTTGTCTAAGAGAAAATGGCTCAAACAGGTTGTTGGAAATTTGGAGAGATGCTTCACTTGGCCCATAATTATAAAGCTTAATATTTATCCTTTTTATTTCTTAAATTAAAAAAAAAGAGGGTTTATATATAATCTTTATAATAGGAAAATGATATTAATAAAATATGAACTTTACAAGCTACCATTTATAACAAGACAAAACAGACAAAAAAGTGCACCAAATTATAGGGAGGGGGACTGCGAATAAGAAGACATGGGAGAAAAACTTAAGAAGAAAATTAAATGTTTCAAAATTATTTTAGTATCACAACCGAAAAAAGAAAGACCATTAACATTAAGATGATGCGATTTGAGAATATCAGTAGAAGGTAGGGAAATAGATATAATTGTTTATATATATATATATATATATATATTTGTTTGCACAACTGTGGAAAGCTCTTAACGTTGGTAATAAGGTCTTCAATAACAAAATTTGAACTCAGAAATGCTGTGAGGGTTTTTTTGGCATGAGCTAAAATAACTGCCATTAGTTCTCTAGCTTTAAATATAAATTAATTTTCAAATTTAAATGAATACAATCACAAGCTCTCGTTTGAAAAGCACAAAAAATGATTTTTTAAATACTTTTCTGTAAAACAAATTATCCCAACTCGTAACAAGAACTATTCAGTCTTGTATATCATTTACTTTCCGTGAGTGGAAATAAATTAACTTAACGAGAATGAGGTTTTAGGGTCAATGATTCTTAATTTAACTAGAATTTTAAGAGTTAAAAGATTAGTTACAAATTATTTTATAATCAGTAATAAATTGCAGAAATTGAATGTTCAATCCTTAAAACTTAATTGATTATGTTAAAAGTTGAAAAAAATAAGCTATAAAAATCTTCGCATTGCAATGTTAAATTTTCAAAGATTAGAAAAAAAATATTATATCACTAATATATTTTATTATAAGGATTTACATTCATTTTTTTATATAATTTACCCTTAACTATATAATACATTTTCATGATCTTTCAATAATTTTTATAATTCTAAAAAAATTTGTATTCTGAATTTTAACTAATTAATTATCTTTGATCCCTCTTTGAAATTTTGACATTTTTATTATAAATTGTAATTAAATCCAGAAAGGTATCTTCTTTTGCCAGACTGATATTTATTTATTTATTTTATAAACGTGATCTTGACTATGTGGACGAACTTCGGCTAAAAAAAAAAAAGACTGGGTCCACAACCCCAACCCAAAAAATTGAAGGCGGGGGAAAATTAGCGGAAAAGAAATTTCATCTTATAGTTTATAGTACAAAATTATCTAAAATTTGTATTCTTTTTTGGCCAAAATCTAAAATTTGTAAACGCGTTCAGAGATATCATGTTTAAATTACACACGCAATTATCTTTCTTCATTTTATAAAACATTTACACATAGGTAAAAATATGTTGCACATTGAAAAAAAGCTAGGCACTTTAAAGATTGAGAAAATCCTAAATACCAAGAAAATAATAAAAAGATAATTTAGTGGGCTGAAATCTAAAAATCTTCTATCAATCCTTCATAGAAATTTAAATTTTTTTGAATCTTAAAAATTTTATAAAATTACCTAAATGCCATTAAATTTTAACAACTTGAATTTACATTGCTTAAATGCTTTTGAAGGTGTTAATATAGATACTCAAACTATTAATATAGATATTGAAACTATTAAAATTCGGTAGTACCTAAGTAATTTTACAAGATTTTTAAAATTTCAAAAATGTCAGATTCTTATAAATAACCGATCTAGAATTTTTATATTTCAAAATAATGAATTATCTTTTCTACATTTTCTTGATATTTTTTTAAAATTTTCTCTCAAAGATAAGTTCTACCTTCTCAAGATCTAGGTGGGTAGCTCATAAATTTTGTAACTAGAATTTTTCAGCAATTTTGTTTTTTGAAAAAAAAAATGTAATCTTTATCCACTGAATCAGTTGATCACACTTCACACGTGACTTGTGAAATCAGTTGTAATAGATTATGGGCCAATCAAATATCAACACCTATATCCAATCATGGACCAGATGAATCAACCATCGTGTGACACATGCCACACGAAAAAACGACAAAGAAAAATTGATAGGAAATTTTAGAATGTGACATTAATTATAATTATGATCACATAAATAAAAGAAAGGAACAATTAAAGAAAAGTCCTATTTTGAAAGTTTTTAGACAGAATTAAAAGTTTGGCCTTTTAATTTTGAAAAATACATTTTCAATCCTTTATTACTAACATCATTAGTCTCAATTGATAATTTGTTTGTAACCATCTTTGTTATTTTAAAAATTAAACTTAATATACCAGCATTTGAAAAGTTTTAGTAACAGGCTTTTTTCCCCCAATTTTTTCAAAAAATTATTCATATGAAGTGTAATGTATTTCTCTATAAAAAAAATTAAAAATAACGAGATATTCAAAACATCTACCACTTCCCCACCCAACAATGCTATTGCTTAGGGGGGGAACCACGTGTACTTAAGAGGTTCTTGATATGTCTCTCTTTCTAAAATGCCCTCCAATATTAAAGAAAAGTTTATAATAAATGTAGCGGGTCAGTACACAAGACTCCTAAGAAGGGATAGATATTTACACTGTTACTTCCATTGGCAAAGGGAAGAGTTTGTTTTCAAAATAAGATTGAGAAATGGAAATGGAAAAATGACACTTAAATACCATTTGAATTTTTAAAACTTAAAAAGGTATGTTAACATTTCAAAAAGACACTAAGGTACCATGGATCAAATTGGGTTTTTTTTTTAATTTTTCTGAAGTGAAAAGTGATCCGGAAACTAGCGAATTCCATTACTCTTATGGGTAATCTCATTACTCTTATAGCGAAAAAAATCCCCTCTTTCCTTTGTTTTCCAAATTTGCTGAAGTGAAAAGTGATCCGAAAACTAGCGAATTTCATTACTTTTATAGGTAATCTCATTACTCTTATAACGAAAATCCCTTCTCTCTTTTGTCACGGGCATATTCCTCTCTCCTTAGTCACTATGCATCAATCAGTGTCAATGTCAGATAAACATTGACAGATGAATAGTAGCAAAAGGAGAAAGAAAAACAAATATCAGAAAATTATAGCGAAATCCATTACTTTTATGGGTAATCCCACTACTCTTATAGCAAAATCCTGCTATTGTTCACATCCGAAAATTTTAAAAACTCAATTTAGTCAATGTCTTTTTAAAATGTTAACAGACATTTTTAAGTTTTACAAATTCATGTGGCATTTAAATAGAATTCTCCCAATCGAAATTACGAGTTGATGAATTTGAGAAGAAATGAACATCGGTCCTATTTTCTTAAAATTTCAGTTTTAGATGAGATTCAAGTGTCTCCGTCCTGACAACGATAACCCTTCATAAAAAAAGTTGACACGGTAGTGTATATTAAAGAACAACTTCACAGTTTGTTCCACATGGCAGAGCCCAGGGGGGAAATTCCAACACACAAAGCGAAACCTCTCACAACCACACCTTTTATATTGAATCTTCTATTGAATCATGTCTCTTTACCCCATTATTGAGTTCTCTGTCAAGTCACATTTTCACAAGTCCTCTTTTTTTTTTTTCCTCCTCAGTTATCCAATAAATTCGGTCTTTACATTCAGTACAAGAAGCTCTGGACATAATAATGAAACTTATGTTTACGCTGTTTCGTTTGATTGAATGATGCCTGTATACTCATTCTATCCCAATTAACTTTGGTAACAATCCTCCATTTGAGCCACTTGGCTTATATTCTAGGTATAACATTTCCATCAATTTTACCGATACGTTGTTAAATTGATTCGAAATAAAATATCTTAACTTTGTTACATGTGGAATGATTTGATTTCCCGTTTTAATCTTTGAATCACTTATAATTTGTCTCTTAAAAAAACTAACAAGATAAACACAAGAAGATACAGAAAAATAAAACCAAGTTATTGTATCAGATCAAACAGCTCCAGTCATAAAAACCAACAACAATGCATCACAGAATCAGAAACACTAAAAACTCATCTGACATGGCCATCCTCGTTTAGATAGTAACATCTACACAGAGAAATCACACACTACACATTGTGTTTATTACTTTACCACCACCTCTATAGTATGAAAATCAGAAGCTGAATTTGGAGAGTTTAGGTGAAGCAAGTATGAAACAAACTAAGTTGTAAGGATTGGTGGCATGTAGTCAGCTTTGCCTCCGAGAACACGAGCCTTGGTGTCAGGGAAGAATTCAACTCCTGGCAGCTCTGTGATTTCTCCTCCTTCAGCAATACCAATGGGATAGCGAAGCAGGTGTCCAGGAAGGTCATGTTCCAGTGACTCACTTGAATAGAGGTCCCAGTACTTGTCAGCCATCTGGTTCACCTTCATAACACATTCTTCGCTTTCGGGTTGGATGAAGGAATCGTCAAGCATGCCAAGGTGCTCGTACCACAATGACAGTCGGAAACCATGGATTTGACCCCGAGCAGGCTGTTGCCTGTGAGCCAAGTGATAGGGCTGATAAGCACCCATGGCAATCTCTGAGTCCCTGGCACCGTCCATTGATCTCTGGTTGATGTTGGCAGATCCTATGATTATGTACTCGTCATCAACTGCAAAATGAAAGAAGAAGAAGCTCCATGAGCTACTATCATCACAGAATATCTTGGGAGACAGCAAAAGAAATATGGTAAGATTGCTTTTAACCTATCATCATCTTGGCATGAACATAGATCATGAAGCGCCGAGCCTCTTGAGCTCTCGAATAATCAGAATCAGGATCAGGTCTTTCCGAAGGCTCGTACTCTCCAGGCTTCTTCAACTCACGATTACCAAGGCAGAAGAATGTCAAATAGTTGCGAGGATCTTCATCAATTCCATGGGCCTTAAGTGCCTGAATAACATCCTTGTACATCATCTCCATTGTCCTCCTCTGCCAGTCCAATATTGCCTGCACTGATGCGCTTTCAGGGACACCCTCCGGCCACATTGGGACCACAACATACACAGTGAATCTTTCCCCAGCTTCGATCTTGCTAACGATTTTAAGTGAAAGCTCCTTTGGGATGACATGCAAAGCATTTATGTCCTCAGGTGTGATACCATCAGCGCTCCAAGCAAACGAGCTTCCAAGGAAGTACTGATTTTCAATATAGATGAAATCCTTTGCTCGTCGAATGGCATTAATATAAGCATCTTGAATACTACGGTCAATAATATTATCCTTCCCGCTAACAAGCCCAGCTTTCGCAGCATCTTCAGGAGTTTCTGGAAAACCAAAAGCAGCTCCACCATCAATAGATCTGAATAACTGAACATTCCAAGTCTCGTGATCATCAGGATACATAACTGGGGATGGAGTAATGATCACATCTTCAAGCTCTCTCAACTGAACAAGCACATCCTTCCCACCTTGCTTCCTCCATCTTTGTTCAAAGTTAAATAAAACATCCCAAGCAATGGGTCCTTCAAGTCGGGAATGGATGTCATGCCAAGGCTCCCTGGGACCACCTTTTGTGATTGCAGCACCAGGGAAGTTGGGTTGATGAAAGTCATCATGGTGTGCTGTGTCCAGAGTTCTGAACAGTGAATGGAAGGGAGTATCATATCGACCATCACAGAGATCAATGCCCCCAACAAAACTAACAATTCTTCGCCTGTCTGATCCTCCACTTGGCAATTCACTGTCCACCACCACAATCTTCTGATGATGGGTGAACATGGTAGAAATCTGCAAGTCCTGAATAATGCTTCCCCCATCATCAGGATTGCGGGGGCATAAAACACAGTGCACATCAGTGCCCTGGAAGTAACGCTCAGTTTCTTCATCATGAGTAGCCATCAATCCATCTTTTTTTAACAAACCAACAGATGTTCTATCATCCCAAACAAGCATTAAAACCCTGACACCTTCACTTGCCTTTTTCTTGAGAAGCTCACCAAGTATTATGTCTCCCCCTGGCTTTGGCCTCCTCTTATCCCTTACCAAGGATATCTCAGTATATACAGACCAACCGGTAATGTATATTAAGTGCTTGGCATTAGTGATTGCATCAAAAACATCCTCCCAACATCTATGAGGAGCATATTTATCACCTCCAGCAAGAGGTATTTCAGGGACAAATCTATCTGGGATATGAGCATCTTGGTACAGAGAGACCTTACACCCTTGTCTCTGTGAGAAGAAAGTGTATGGAACTCCAGGAAATTTAGCACTTCTAATACCACGAGCCCAGCTGCGATCTTTGGTGACATCAAAATATTGCAGTTTCACATGGATTTTTGAATCACCACGAATGGGTTTCTTGTCGTGATCCAAGATTTCAACCCACCTATCTATTTCCTCACCATCCAAGACATCCGCAACAGGCACATATGCTCTTCCAATTAAGGTTGCCCCAATAGGATTATCATCTTTCACGGTGAATATAATATCAGAAGCCATGTGAGCACAATATATGTGAAAAGACTCGTACCACCTAGGGTTGGAATGTTCATTTTCCAGAATTCTAGTCCTTCCAACTCTGGCCTTCTCAAGATCAATGGTTGCGTAGAGTTTTGTAACTCCTTTTCCAAAACCAACTGCCTCCTCAAGATTTTCCTTGAGCTGCAAAAAATAGCAATAAAAATCAAATATAATGCATGAGAAAATGAAAAAGGAAAAATTAATGTGACTGCTTGGCTATTTAACATAAATATATTGTGATACATTAATATTTCTGATTTAACAGATAAGAGAGAGCACAGGACTAGAGAAATCTTGAATGAGCATGGCATTCTACAGGAATAATCAATAGATAAGTTTTAGTATCTAACCCAAAATAAAAATAGCAAATATAGGATAAGGAAAAATCTATAAGAAGAATCTCAAGCAAGTATCTCACTTGAATTCCTCTAATAGCCAAGGAGAATCTCCACACAATAATAATTCACTCTGTAAATTCGATGATTTCCATTGATCATGGCCAAAGCTTATTTATAACTTACAGAGCTTAATTTTTGGGTTTTTTTTTAATTGACACATAAGCTAAAAAATAGCAGAGGCAAAGAAGTCAAGCCCGTAATTGGAAAGACTCGAGTTGGCTTCAAAAGTATGAAGTTAAGCTATTTAAGCGAAATTCCAAAACCAAGGCTGTTATAAAGAATACTGAGGTAACATAAGTTCTATAAACTATAAAGAGTCATTTGATCGATAATTTCACAATTAACATATATACTAAGAAACCAGTGGCTACAGGAACTCCCCCTTTTCTCAAAATCAATTAATGAAACGTGAACACATTAATTTTGACCTTATAGGATAAGGTATTAGATGTAGTCAAAAGGTCCATCACACTTCGCTGTTCAATTCATTCATCTGTATCAACAGATGCCTAATCATGCAAACTCTTCATTTTGCTGTTTGATTTACTGAATCAATGCCCATAAAGAGTTTTATGCTTTACATTTTCTAAAAACAAAGGAAACAAATAGATCAGAAGCTAAGAGTTGAAAGTCAGAAGAGTTGAAATTCAGGAGTCACGACTGACGATTAAATCATGAGATGAAAAAGCGAATCCAAACAGATAAATTCTTGTACCTTGTTGAAGATATTGCCGCCACCACCAGTCTTCAGCCTATCCACCTCAAAGATCGTGACATGGAGAGTGCCATGGAGCAAAATTTGCGCCATCTCTCACCTGCAACCGAATTCGCAGAGAGCAAGACAAATCCACTTTGTATCAATCAGATCACATAACCCAGTAAAACTGGCCGAAAACACTGAAAATACTGAAATCAGCTCAAATTAAAGGGTATGACAGACACCGACACAGACACGGAAAAAAAAAAATCTCAGGGATCAATAATTTGATCAAATCACAGTTGAGTGAGTCGAGAATGGCTTACGCAAAAGTTCAGATAGACAGATCAAAAGCTTTCAATAAATAGAACAAGAGTATAAAAGCAAATCTGAACCAAGCCAAAACCCAGTTCATGACACAAACAGCTAGAGAAATTAATTGCTAGAAATGAAGACAGAAGAGAAAATACACTAACCAGTGCAGAGAGATCCGAAAATCAGAGAGAAGAGAAAAAGGGTAGTGGGAATCAGATCAGATCTTTGATATGAGACTATTTATACAAAGAAGATGCACCGAAGATACCCAAAAGAAGTGAAAAAGGTGGGAAGAATAAGATAGAGCAGAGAGTGATCCGAGAAAACAACTACTCACATTAGTAT
Organism: Acacia concinna; assembly: GCA_037177275.1. Classification (NCBI taxonomy): domain Eukaryota; kingdom Viridiplantae; phylum Streptophyta; class Magnoliopsida; order Fabales; family Fabaceae; genus Acacia; species Acacia concinna. The sequence continues at coordinate 8,195,843 of JBAGKO010000003.1, read as the reverse complement.
TCAGTATTCACTATGACGGAAGTAACCGGAGGTTAAGGGATTGGAAATTAATCAAATTATCACTCAACACAAATCACAGTCTGTTTTGTTGACTTTGCTTTACCTCATTTTCCCTTTTTACATTGGTGACAACGCGACTCTGATTGTTCATTTTTGGTAGAAAGCATATAAAAAGAATTATTGCAAATTATATAAAAATTATTGTTGTAGACTCATATCCAATATTCATGATCAATTATTTCCGATTTCGCTAACTTTTTCTGCCTTTTACATTGAACTTTAAGAAATATAAATCATGCTATTTATGATTCATAGTAACAGTAATTATCTTCGACATATGATTAGTACCTGCACTAAATACTCATCGACTATAAAAATTTGTTAAATTGATTATTTATAAAAAAATTTGTATTAGTTTTTTAAAGTATTCATTCTAATCATTTGGAGTGGAAACTTTACCTTTTTTTAATGGAAAAACTCATTTAACATGCACATTAAAGCTTAATGAAATTTAAATTTAATTAAATAATGTGTTTTGATTGTGAATATACCACCTCAATTTTTTATCTTTTAATATATTTTAAATTTAAATGATTTTTCACTCAATCGTGATTGATTCTAGTCAATCGATCTAGAAGTCGGCGAAAGGGGGGGAAAAATCAAAAGGATTTGATTACAGTAGACAGTAGTAGTATTTTTGTTTTCATGGTGGTGCCGGGTAAAGGGAAACTTTTTTTTAATCATTTAAAAAATAATAAATAAATAAATTTCAATACATACCATAAAGAATTTAATATTTTATAGTATATATGGGAAATTTTGAACATATATGTATTATAATTATTTTTTGTTTGTAAAAAAAATTAATTTTAGTTGAATATAAATGTTTGTTTATTTATTAAACTATGAATATTTTGATCAAATTAAATGTTTAATGGTCAACTAACGATTTAGTCTATATAAATTGAATATCAAATACTTCTTCCGTTTTTATATATAAGACTATTTTGAATAATCCTAAAAAAATTTTAAAAAAACTAATTACATTACTTAATAATATCATATATTATATTTTATTACATTATATAGTAGTTCATAAGTCAAATAACATAATTTAAATAAAAACGACAAACTTTATAAATAATGTAGGGATAGTTCATAAGTTTTTAAATAATGTAATTAGCTTTCTTAAAATTTTCTAAAAATGTCTTATAAATAGGAACAAAGGAATATGTAAGGGATATTTCTGTAATATACTCCGTCTGTCTTAAAATATAAGAAACAACAGCCACCCTTATTCTGTCCTAAAATATAAAAGACATTTGAAAAATATCTTATACTTTAATTTTTTTTTCTTTTCAATTTTACCCTTATTTAATACCAATGTATTAATGCTTGCATTGATAATAAAAGTTATCATTCTCAAAGAGAAAAGAAATGGGTGAGGAAGAGCGGTGAAATTTAATAAGGTATTTTCTCTCTTATTTTATACCTTCTCATTAATAAAAGTATTTTAATAAAAAAAGAGTACTAATTATAATATATCTATTATTCTTAATCACTACTTTAATTGGATTAAACGTCTTTTATATTTTGAGACAGAAAGAATATATTTTAATTTTAAAAAAAAGTCTATATACATGTTCATGTATATAAACGTCGGAAACGCGAGTTGTAAGAAGCCTGAATTCGTTGCATTAAACTCGGCTTTGGTGCCATATTTTTCAATATTGTTTGGATATTAATGTTATTGGGGTCCTCAGTAGTCAGTTGACACGTGTACATCCACTAAATTCCCTCTATTTAATCATTTGTCCACATCAAAATAAAGTGCATTAAATAGGAGGCAAAAAGGAAACATTATCGGAGATGCAAATCGCTCGAGCTCTGATTTAATAATTTTTCTTAAATAGTTTCCGTGTGGTTGTGAATATCCTAAAATTTTATATATTTAAATTCGCAAGGGAAAAAAAGTACATATATAATTAAACAACTGATTTTAAGACTAATCGGATTGTAGGTGAGTGTGGTATATGATTCCACATAAGCATAATTGTGCTTTCTTCTTTAATTATTTTTGCCCTTAAAATTTTTTTTAAGGGTTAAGAGAAGGACAATTTCGCCCAAGTTTAACAACAAAATTGAAATTTAAAAAAAATGTAGATAGAAGCCCGCTAAGGATGCAAAACGAAGTGTACGATGAAGAAGATCAATGGCTCACACTACTCTTGGTATTGGTATTAGTATTAATCCTTTCACTTTCTCCAACTATTGCAATTTAATTCATCTAATAAAATTTTGCATTCAATTCTTATTTTTATTTTTGTATCATAGTGGGTATAAATTATATTGCAAGTGTACTATCGTGAGATGTTGCCTAGCGAGAAAGAATGTGAGCAATCCCGGGACGAATTCTGCCTCATTTTCTTTAACACGTGTTACACAGTTTCTGTCATTTATTTTGTTGTGTGTTTTCAGTGGTCTTTCATATGTCTATTTTATTTTACAATTAAATTTTTGTGACATTGCTGCTGTACAGTACATCACTGATATTACATTAAACCTTAAAAATACTTTTAAATTAAAGAAGTAGACACGCGCAATCTAATGGTATAAATAGAATTCAAGTTGCGAACTCCCATTTATAAAAAGAGCATAAATGTTTTTAAGGCATACATCTTTTTCTTTGAATGAGATTTTAATTCCAGCGACAATTTTATTAGATATCTTACAACTACAATCTTTCTTTTTTTTTTTCAATCCAATTGCTCCACCACTGCAAACTCCAGTTAGATTCAAGCGTAATACACTTTTTAGTTATTGAGGAAATTACTCAAATCCCAAGAATGTGATAATTACAAAATCTTATAATAAGTGAGTAGCATATAATAATAAAGGTTTCATATTAACAATTATTGTGGAAATTGTTACTATTACAGTTTTTTTTTTTAACCCAAGTGATTTTCACTAGCTAGATATGTTCTGCCCCAAGGCATGATGTAGGGATAAGCATAGATTATACCAGATCGGATTGGATATTAACTTGAGGTCTAGTTTAGGAAGGATATCTGACTACATAAGGCAGCTTGTGGTTTGATCTGGTTCAGTGCCAACCTACAGGGTCTAGTGGACTGCTCGGACTAGTCCAAGGAATCCAGACTTAAATTTTTTTTTTTTTGGAAAAATTTTGTTGAGGTTCTGATTAAGGAAATATGTGTCAAAGAGGTCCTATGAAATAAAAAATTGTTGTCAGCTCTCAAAGAATTTTATGTGATTAATTCGAATTGTGCAATTACACTTATGCATTTAATTGTCAACAACAGCCTTTGGGATTGTTAATAACCTTCCCATATTTTTAGTTGGCAAAGACAGCCTTTAGGCTTGTTAAGGGCCACTCCTGAGGTTGTTAATGGTTGCTCTTGGAGATAGCTGTCAACGACAACCTCAAAATTATTGTTGACAACTATGAGCACAAGGCTAATTGCATAATTTGAATTAATCGCAGAAAAGTCCCTTAGGAGCTTACAACAATTTTTTTTCATTTAACAGACGCCTTTGACGTATATTCTTTTACTTGGAACTTTTATGAGATTTCCCTCTCTTTTTTTCTTGTTAAAAAAAAGATTTAAACCTCAAAATCACAATTATAATAGTATGTCTACAATCATATAAATATTATCCTTAAAAATGAAATATATTAAAAATCCTTAAAAAATCTCTAATAACATTCAATAAAAAAGTTAAAAAGTAACACATAACTTCAAATATTTTTTTAAAAAAATATTGACATAGATGAAATCAGACTAGTTCAAGTGGTCTAATCCCCTGGCCTGAAACCCGATCCAACTCAATGGGTCAATCTGGGCCGATTTCATCATTTATCTTATTTAGACTAAACTAGATCATATTGGACCAGTATGGGTTGGGTTAAACTGGACTGAACCATCGAATTTTTGCTCAACGCTAACATGATGATGTAGGAATAATTAATTATTGTACAGATAAAAGTAAAGGCCGGGAATGCTGAATAAAATAAGAGTACAGTTCAACAAATCCATATAAACACTAAAATATACATTTTAACGAACGAAATCTCACGACAAAACCAACGTGACTCAGAGATTAAGACGGTGGATTATTCATTAACTATTTGGTATAGGGATTGAGAAAGGAAAAATATATGATAAATATTGTTTGAATTTTAAAATTTTAAATTAGTCTTGATCTCTATATATGAGATAAATTTGTATATCAATTAACAACTTATATTTATATAAAATTTTAAAATTCAAATAATATTTTTTCCGTATTTCTCCTGTTGAAAAACTCCATTAAACCACATTTATGACCCTCTTATTTTTAATATAAAAGTTAGATAATTAATTTATGAATATTAAAAAAATTTAATAAATTTAATTTTTTATAATAAAAGATAAATAGTTAAATTTAACAATAAATTTTTTAACGCATTGTAACTTTTTTATGAGAAAAATGTATATAAAGTTTTAAAGTTATTAAGGGTTTGTTTGGCATGACTTATTTGAGTTATATAAAACATTATGAATAAAGTATGAGAAAGATTTCTCTCACATACTTACTCTATATTTTGTAAATAAGAGCTTATTACCTATAAATAAATTATTTCAGACCATCATGATAAATTCACCCTTAACTTTTAAAAAAGTTACTTGTTATTTTTTGAGGGCCCCACTGACCAACTCACCACATCGCATTCTTTTCTCTCCTCCACCTCGTCTTCACACCCTCTCGCCTCTCCTCTCCGACGAGAAACAACCTCCGGTCCAACTGCGGATGCTGCCATGCTGTTTGGATAACGGTGGATCTATAACTTTTGATGTCGATTCCCAGTGTTTTAGAGTGGCCTGAAGAGTCCAATTTTTATTCATCATCACCTCTTTTATTTCTCGTGCCTCATATCTCTAATATCTCAACTCTGCGATTAAAATTCTTCTTTATCTTTATTGCTACTTCCTGAGGAATGAAGCTTCCAGAAACTATCACGTTGCTATGCTTCTTCTCTCTCTCTATTACATGTAGCCGTGACCAAACTCGGATAGGATATTACATAAAGCATTAACTATATCTCACAGTCTGAAGTTATAACAACGGAATCGAACTCGTGACTTTCTTCCATTTAGGAGATACCATTACCACTAGGCTACAAGGCTTTTGGTACTAAAATGCTCCCTCTTGTCTTAATTATAAAACTTAATTTAATATTTTATTTGATCATAAATATGATACCCATATCCACTTTGTCTCCCAAGTTTAACTATTTTTTTTTTAAATTACCATTGTCAATACTCCCTTGACTATAAATCGATACTATATTTATTTTTAGATTTATAATTTTCCTTAACTATAACTTCCCTTGACTAATTTAACCAATATTTTTAATTTCTCTAAAAAAATCAATAATGTTTTATATTTAGGACAGGAGAGAGGAAGATAAAGGGTTTAGGGTGTGTTTGAAATAACGGTGAGATAAGTGAATTATTTATAATTAGATTTATGTATAAGTCATATTAGATATAAGTCAGATTGTGAATGTTTAGGTTGATGGTATCGTAAGTGACTTATGTAAAAGTAAAATGTGTTTGGTTGATATGTTAAAAAGTAATTTATTGTGGTAAATGACTGAAATGGATATGAATATTACAGAATATAGTATATATATTGTAAAATTTAAAAATTATACCAGAAAAAAGAAAAATTCATTTTAACAAAAGTTAAAAATAAAAGCTAAAAATATATAATTAATAAAAAGATTAAATAATTAAAAAAGGCATATAAATTAGAAAGCAAAGAAATGTAAAATTTTTTAAGAAATAAAATTACATTACTAATTGGATCATATGGACCTTATAATTCAGTCTTTAATTTCATCACGAATATAATTCATTCGGGTCTTATAATTATTACCTCTGATTCTAATTATAAGATTTCGTTGACTTTTTTTGCTTCCTCAATCTCTCCCAAAAAAAATCAATTGGTCTTACAATTAAGATTGGAGGGAGTCATATTATATGTAAATATATATTGTGATATTTATAATACATCCGGTCTTAATTATAAGACCTAGTTGACTTTTTTTGCTTTTTTAATCTCTCCAAAAAAATCAATTGGGTCTTATAATTAGGACTAGAGGGAGTTTTATTACATATAAACATATTGTGATATTTATAATACCTTCGGTCCTAATTATAAGACTTAATTCATTTTTTTTGCTTGTTTGATCTCTAAAAAAAACCAACTGGGTCTTATAATTAGGACTGGAGGGAGTCTTATTACATGTAAATATATTATAATAAAATTTAACGCTTTAAAATAATATAATTAGCTTTCTTATGATTCTCCAAAAAAGTCAATTGGCCTTTATAA
>JBAGKO010000003.1:8169481-8181377 GCA_037177275.1 Acacia concinna | reverse complement strand
TGAGAAGTGCGTGGCGTTTATGTCCCTGGGATGGAAGAGTAATTCTAGCTAGAATGGTTATTTATTCCCAAACAACTGAGACTGACCTTTCATTTTCCTCCTTATGTCAATGGAAGATGTGAATGGAAGAATACGAGTTCGGAAGTTGAAAGAGTACGAAGTAAACAGAGACACGCGCTGCCTTGGCCCTTTCTCTTAGATCGCATTGGCATTGGATAAAAAGAAACACATAACTTTCTCCCGAAGAAATCCAAAGCAACGGTGTCGTTTTTTTGCCGCGCCACGCCGGGGAGCTTTGCCATTTTTTATTTTTTGTTTTTTGAGAAAAATAATTCACATGTCCTTATAGTTTACCCCAATTTTGAATCATGTCACTATAGTTTATTTTATTTTAATTGAGCCTGTAACACCCCAAGATTTTTATATGCAAACTTAGTAAATAACTATCTCAATGAATAATGAATTTTGGGGAAATTTCATAAAAGGTGTTGTTGAGACAGCCACATTGTTATAATATTTTGGATGATTAAATTATGTTCAAAAATCATGGTATTTCACAGCATAAAAATAGACAAAGTATGGGTCAACCAAATTTATTGGATTTATATACTAAGATATATGAATTTTTGAAATTTACTTAGTGAAATTCGCTAGTTTCTAGAGTAGTGTCCGAAAAACGAATTTTCTGGAAATTTCTTATCCTGGTTTGACAATGGAAGTATTTTTCCCTAAACCTAGACTCAAAGAGGAATATTTGGGCTTTTAAATTTCTTAAATTGGACATATGTACAATTAGATATAAATTTTTAAATTTGATTGAAAATTCTATCCAGGAAGTCTGAAAATAATAAAATGTAAGGGTAAAATGGTAAATTATAAAATAATTAAAAAGAATATTATTTTCCTCAACCTTTTGGAGCATTCTCATCAGAGGAGGTAAGGGGAGGCGGTGGAAATGATTTTATGTGGTCAAAATGAGTTAAAAACATGAGGGAAGGTGGACCAATGGGAAGACAACCACATCATGTACACCACATGTGATCTTTTCAAAAGCTTTCTCCATTCTTCCAAAGGCCATAGGTCGGCCAAAAGCTGGGTAGGAGAGAGAGGGAGCTCTTAGAGGGGAAGTAGAGAGAAGGAAAGGAAAAAAAGAAGAGGAAGAAGAACTAAGTGGATCTAAGAGTCTTTTTCAAATCACATGTAATAAGAAGAAATCAAGAGGAAAAGGGCTGTTAGGGTTGGTTCTAGAGAGAGAAAACAAGAACTTAAAAGGATTTAATCTTTGCTCGGTAGATTGAAAGACTGATTAGAGGAAAGACAAGCAGATTGGAAAGGTGTCTAGCTAGAGCAAGCAAATACAAACACAAGGATAAAGATGCAGAGACAAGCAACGAAAGGATTGGAGCCCATGCAAGCGTTGCCGTGAGAAAGCTACAACAGTGCAGTTAAATTTTATTTTGTCCTAAGATTGATAAATACTATATAATATCCTGTGGGATACTGTAAAGACCTAAGCACTATATATATTAGTACACATTAATACTATTTTTGTTTGCCATACGAACTGTACTCTATTATTCTGATTAATGTTAGATATAGAGAGGGGTTTGACAAGGCCCTTGTACTTTAATCTGTCAACTCCATCCATCCTTGAGGGGTCAAACCCTTATAACATAAAACTGGTTTCAATGGCAATTGTAATGATGAACACTAAGAGATACTCCCTCCGGTCCTAATTATAAGGATTCGTTGGTTTTTTTAGAAAATCCTAAGAAAATCTTAAGAAAGCTAATTACATTACTTCAAGACATTATATTGTTTGACTTACGAATTAACATATAATGTAATAAAATATAATATATGATATGATTAAGTAATGTAATTAGCTTTCTTAAGATTTTTTTAGAATTTTCTAAAAAAGTTAATGGGCTTTTATAATTAGGACTGGAGGGAATATTAACTATAGTAAGATCTCCATAATTCAAATGAAATTTTAATAATTTAGATTTAAGATTTTAAATTAATAATTTTTAAATTGAGACAATATTTTTTGAAAAATTGACAATTAAAAGATTATCTATATTTTAGATTTGTACCCTTTTAAGAAAAATTAAAAAAAGTGAAGAAGGAAATTCAATATAAGCCCTTTAAATTAAATCTGAACAGTCTATAATAAATAGCTCAAAGTGCTTTGGTAGTTAGGTGAATTAGTTTATTCTTCTTGGTTACATAGAAGTGAGATTGTTTAACTTGGTTGGTTGGTCAAAATGCATGGTAGGGTCTCTAATTTTGTTGTCTTTACCGGTGTATCATCAATATCATTTCCTACTTTGTGCTGTTTCCATATGCCTTCCTTTTAACTTTTGGGAAATTTTTATTCCATTACTAGGGGAGTTTGAAGGCTTGCCTAGCTATTCAATGTTTGTTTTGCTAAAACGTTCCTGAAAGATTTTAACTGCAGTAACCCGTTTATTTTTATTTTTATCTTTTTTGGTAACGGTCCCCTGTTTATTTTGCTTATGAGGATAACAGCTTTCATGTTGCGTTAGCTGTATATATAAAAGATGATGCCCCTGGACAACGTGCTACTGCAATTAATGGTGGAAGAGAGTGTGTGTGTTAATATAGCTGCACTGTTTGAATATAGTAAAAATGATTTGGATTTTTTTCTATTCTTTTGTATCAATGTTGATGTTCTCATTTATTTCTTGCAGACACAGGTTTGTTCTTTCAGCTCCAAAGCCAAAGAAAGTAGCGTCTTCCACAATTACAAATGAATTGGTTGTGTGTGTTGTGATTTGAAGGAAAATAATGAATTAGAGCAATGAAGCACGAGAATGAAGATAATGCAATGATAGAATGAAGCCTGATATAATTGAAGTGACGTTTGGTCTTGTAGAATTTAGATTTGTTGGAATGTACGTAACAAAGTGGGTAGAATGATGTAATTAGTTTCATTTTTCTTTTCTGCAAAAACAGTGAGGCCATTTGCTTATGTGTTGGCTCCGTGATATTGTCTTCAGTGTTATAAATTAAATGCCATTCATCTTCATATTCATGGCGAATACTCATGCCATTCTGAAAATTTGATTAAATGACTACAAAAATTTTCCTTGTCAATAGCAATATATTTTTACAATTAGTGTTTACTTAGAGGAGGGAATTGATTATGTCTCGAACTTAAAACATTGAAAATTCATGAAGAATGGTCCAGAAGGCTACCCCGGAAACTAGTATTATTGGAGATAATATTTAATTAATTTGGAACATTCCGGTGAGAAATATAAAATAATCAGCCAAATTCATTAAAACCATTTCATCAAAATAGGAAAGTATAATACTCCCTCCGTTCCTATTTATAAGACTCTTTTAAGAAAATCCTAAGAAAACTAATTACATTACTTTAAGATATCAAAGTTTATCGTTTTTCTTTAAATTATATTGTTTGACTTATGATATATAGTAATAAAACAAAACATATGATATTATTAAGCAATGTTATTAGCTTTTTTAGAATTCTCTTATAATTCTTTAAAAAGTTTTTATAAATAGGAACAAAGGGGGTATAAAGCTGTCCAAGAACGTGTGCAAATCAAAGGCAAATAAGTTTGCAACATCCTGCATTTCTGAGCTATCCCATTCAAATATTATAAACAAACAATCTGATTCCAAACTCTCATAAGTGTGCTAACAGGACTTGATGATGGCGATGGGGCTAAAGATTTGAAAACTGTAAGATCCATAGAATACTATTTAGGATGGTAGTCACTTCTTAAGAAACCTTATAGATCACTTTCTCATCGTCGTCGTTCGAGTAATCGCCTTAGGAACCAGCAAGAGCAAGGGGAGATGAGCGATGGTGACCACTATGCCTCGTCAAGTTGTTATACGAATATTTCAGATCACTTGATCATCCACGTGGCACTTGAAACCAGCCACTTGACTGCCAAATCAGCCTCCAACTCATTAGAATTAACAGTGTTATAACGGTTTGAACCCTCTAGGATGGACGGAGTTATCAGAGTAAAGTATAAGGGCCCAATTAAGAGAAAATAAACTATAGGGACATTTGATTCAAAATTAGGGTAAACTATAAGAACTTGCAAATTATTTTTCCCTTTTTTTTTTTTGTTCAAAGAGGGTTCTAAATTTTTACCTAGCATATAATCTACTTGTGTCAATATTTTATATCTATTATTTTAAATTATCTGATAACACTTGGTCATATCATATGCCCTTTTTTTTTCACATAAGTTTATAATTAAAAGATAATATTCAAATAAGAGGATACATTGTCATGTATCATTAAAATTAAAAAGGGGAAAAATAGAAAAATATTATTTGAATTACCAAAACCCCAAACTGTCTACTAAATTAGGAAAAATGACATATAGGTCATTGAGTATCAATTTGAGATTTTGAAGTTTTAGTGTTTTTGCCAAAATGCCCCACAAATTTAAAAAAGGGTGGCAATTAAGTTGACAACTTAAGTAAAGTGATGAACGAGGTGGGTATAGAGAATGACAATTTGAGTATAAGCAATCAACAATTTATGTATAATGATTAACAACTTAAACTTAATTTCTATACACAAGTATTTAATTGTAATGCTCAAGTTGCCAATAATGTCAAAATATTATACTCAAGTTGTAAATTATTATATTCAAGTTGTCAGTGACACCTAATAAGGGTGTTGACAACTTGTATATAGTGAATGACAACTTCATAATAGCAAAAACTGAAAACAAAAATAAAAACCTAGCTATAACCATAAATTAGATTCTAGCCCTAAAGCTGATGGAAGGTGATTGCTGCAGTCAATGGCCCTGTGGTGGTGAGTGAGAGAAGCGTCAACGATGAATGCTCCTCTTTAGTTCTCCCTATCTCTAATTTCTTTTTTTGTTTCTCCAAAATCTTGACTAGATCTATCTGTTGAAATTTGAAGATCATATATAAATACAGAGGGAATAAGAACTTCTGGAATATTATTATGAAACCTTAAGTAAAATCATGTAAATATAGACCTTTATATAGACAAATTTAAAATATAATTTTATTTAAATCTTATCATAAATAAGTCAAATTAATTAAGATAAAATCTAAATCTAATCCTAAATATTAAATAATCAAATCTAATGAACTTTATTTAAATAATCTTAAAATAATATCCAACACTATCCTCTTTCAATATTGAAGCTATGGAGGCCATAATCGCTCGTTACATCCCGACGACAATGAACCCGCACTTGCTGGTTACATTAATGACGAAGGGGCACTTGTCGAGAAGACTTGTTTGAGGACCTTAAAAGATGTTGATCTTATAGGTCTCGATACTTTTCTTGTTCCTCTTCTTCTTCTTGTCTCCATCAGCGGTTCCACCCTCCTTCAAGAATTGCTTTCCAACCTTATGCTTCTTATTTACCAGAGGAGATTTCTCAACCATTGTTGGCTTCACTTCAGTGGGCTTCTTCTCCTGTGGCGGCTTCCACAACCCCAGTCACGACATCCTTCCTAACCATCAAAGCTGCCAGATCTCACCAAGAGAAGGTGATGAGAGAGCAGAGAAGAAGGCAATATAGGGTGGGGCCATAGGCAATGGGAGATAAAGAGGGGGCATTTTGATAAAAAAACATTCAAACTTTAAAATCCCATATTCCGACCACGTTACTTATTTCATTAGATGTTTTGTGGTTTTTAAAATTCAACTAGTATTTTTTTGGTATTTTCCCCAATTTAAAATGACATTTTTAAAAAATAAATCTATTATAAAAAACCTAAAATATTTTCCTCTGTGCTCCTCGGAAAAATTAAGGTGAAGGAACTCATAAAAATCATATTTATTAAAAAGAAATTTAAATTTTTAAATATTTATGAGAAGATATTAAAATATAAAGTTGAAAATACTAAATTATCCCAAAACCACTCTCCCTCTCTCTCTCTCTCTCTCTCAAACCCCTTTGATTGCTTTGTTATTTATCGAAGGACAAGATCTAATTGTTGCAACGTCAGAGTTCTTCACTTCATGTTCTCATTAGGGTCAAGAAGCAGCATGCTTTGTCTTTAACCCAAAAAATAAACTTGATATGTCAGTGTGTGACTTTAAATCAACAAGGGATTTCAGATTCTCTAATATAGATGGGAGCAGGATCAGAAGAAGAAAATGTAAATTATTCACTCCATGGGTTTATGACCAGAAAGGTAGGGCTATCAAACTCGGAGTGGAAGTCAGCCTAGAAACTGTTGACCCGACTGCGAAGCCGGTCCGAGCATGTCATTAACCCGATTTGTTTTTCCAACCATGGTGACCTGGTCCTGCCCCGTGTTGCAAGGTAAGATAGCAATCTAAGAAACCTTTTAACAAGATTCTCTCTTGATCATCATCTCCCTCCTCAATACCCACTATATGAATGTGACCTTTTCTTCTTCCCACAAAACTAGCTATATCCAGCAATAAACGACTATTGCAATACTTTTAACAACATATTTGAAAATTTTCAAGTTGAAAGCTTGCCGGGTAATAATTTTAAACATATGGGCACAAGGCATGGGATAGATGGAGTTCCCTAGCCATTAGTTCCACATATCTTGGCGGCCGGACACTGTTGTAATTTGTCTCCCCCTGTTTCCAGCATGGCAAAACAGAGCCAAGAGAATAAACTTAAACTTGTTGAATAAATGTTCTATCAAAGAACAAAAGCATCGTCAACTTTGACGCCGGTGAGTGTGACCAAGCCATGCGAGTGAACATAAAGGACGTGGCTTTAAGAATGAAGCAGACGGCAAGAGTGATGATTCCTAGCGATATAGGTGTATCATATCAATGTAGAGCATCTCTGGAGTCATGGGAGGACTGGGTTGCACAGCTTCAAAGCACGCCATAGTTGGGTTTACCAAGAACAAAACTTGTGAGTTGGGGATATACGGGATTAAGGTTAACTGTATATTGCCATTTGGAGTGGTGACTTCAATGCTTGTGAGTATGTGGAGAAGCAGAGAGAATAAGAAAGTATGAACTTTGGGTTGCCGTTGGAAGAGGAAATGGAGAAGATGGAGGAGTTTGTGAGAGGATTGGCGAACTTGAAAGGGATCGCATTGAAGGCGAAGAATATTGCAAAAGCTGCAGTTCATCTTAGGAGAGCCAAATAAATGGTGTGCTCTCATTCCGTCATGGCATGTTTTTAATTAAAATACTTTGGGTATAGGACTAACGTTATTAACAGAATAAAATTTAAGGGACTAAAATTTATAAATTAAAATTATAAGGATGAAAATTAAAATGAGATCAAACTATAAAGACTAAATATTATATTAACCCCTATATATATATATATATATATATTTAAAGATGGATCCTGTGTGAAGATTAGAAACAATCAAAGAGGTGATAACATCTTATGAGACAGAGAAAATCAAAGAGGTAAAAACAACTTATGTTATGAATTAAAAATTAAAGAGGTACTTATCGATCTTGGCATTAGGAGGTTTCAATTCCAAGTCCTAATCCTGATTTAAACTAGATATGCAAATTGCATTTGGTCTTGGTCCCAATGTGCTCCTAATTATCCTAGTTGAACTGGGACCAAACTAAGAAATCCCAACTTATCTTTTTTCATAACCTAAAACATTATAATATGAGTCAAATGCTCTATATTCTCTTGTTTAAAATGATAATTTATAATAACTAACAATAATGACACAAATTGATCTAAACAACTTATTAAATACTGTATGGACATTATTTTGAAATTATTTTTTTAATAATATATATTATGAATCAACATAGTTATGCTATAAAAATTATCCAAAAAATAGAATAGATACAAAAATTAAAGTGGGAAAACTTTTCATTCAATATAAGTGGGAAAACTTATTTTATAAGGTTAAAAAAATTTTAAAAAGGGACTGGGACTTGGTTGGGATGGGGACATCTCGGTATCAAAATGTTTGGGACTAGGCCAAGATGCTAGGATTGAGGTACTTTGAATACCCCTACTTGGCGCCACATGTGTATGACAATAGATAATTTTTTTATGGCCTTATTCTTGGTAATCATCCTTAGTGTGTGTTATGCATCTAGTAGTTGAATTTTTTTCTTAATTACTCTCTGGTAAATGTGAGTTCAACTCCTCCTCCATATGTAACCTCTTTTTCTTCAATATTGTTCATGTTATTTGTTTAACATATTCAATTAAGTAACAATCAAATTTATTCTCAATAACTATAAGGAGGACATTGATATGATTTGAAAACTTTTGGAGTAAATTTGTATATGAAAAAAATGATGTAAATAATATGTGGATTGTCAGCTTAACATATTTAATTAATTAATGCTTAAACTTAACTAAAATAATGACTAGAGAAAAATTCCTAAGTTTAAAAACTTTTGTGGAAACATTGCACCAAAAAACACTTTTATGAAAAAATTGATTAATCGTGACAATTTATGGGGCAAAATAACCATAAAAATATTATTTGTTTGGATTAACTTATCTTAACTTGAATCAAAAGATTACCTATAGGAAAAATGATTTGAGACTTTTAATATAATTTAATTATAATTAAGTTTTTAAGTGATTTGTAAATATTATAGTGATTTCCCCCTAAATTTAAGATTTTATATGAACATTGATAAACAAATTATTAAATATTAAATAGAGACAAAATTTATATCAAATTACTTATGAGCGTGTTTGGCATGGCGTTGGAAGGGACGATTGTACCAATTGCACAGTCTTCAATGTGCTTTTACGGTGGAAAAATATTTTGCATGTTTGGACTGCTGATTCCATCCATTGAACAATTGGGCCAATTGTATACTTTTGTAAAAGTATAATTTTGCATACTTTTCATCCGATTGAGAGTTGTTTTTTTAAAAAAAAAATTGTCATTTTTTATCTTATTTGATCTTAATTATAAGATCCAATTGATTTTTGTAGAGAGATTAAGGAAGCCAAAAGAGTCAACTAGATCTCATAATTAAGACAGAAAGTAGTATAAATATCACACTATATTTACATGTAATAATACTCTCTCCGGTCATAATTATAAGACCCAATTGGTTTTCTTTTTAGAAAAATTAAGGAAGCTAAAAGAGTCAACTAGGTCTTATAAATGAGACAGAATGTAGTATAAATATCACACTTTATTTACATGTAATAAGACTCTTTGGTCATAATTATAAGACCCAGTTATTTTTTTTTTGAAGAGATTAAAGAAGCCAAATGAGTCAACTGGGTCTTATAATTAGGATTGGATATAGTATAAATATCACAATATATTTATATATATATATATAAGCTATATAATATGATTCTTGTCATTTTCAGTCATTTTTCATTAAAAGTAACTTTTAGAAAATTTCAACCAAACAATGTTTACTTTTGTATAAGTAACTTATGCAATCTTTATTCCAAATACAAATCAAATTACCCAATCACACTTTTACCTAATCTTACTTTTATTCAATTTTACTTTTCCAAAAGTACCGATTGCAATATTTAATCCAAACACACCCTATATCTATTGGATAAAATTTTCATACAGTTGTTATTTTGTTGTTGTGCTAGTTTTTGTTTGTTTTTTTTTTTTGATAAAAGATCAATTATCATTATATCAAAAGATGCACATATACAAAAAGAGACGTCAGTACACCCATTTATATGTTTTGGAATGCACTAACATATAAGTAGAAGCAGAGACACATTGGAGAATAGGGGAGAAGACAAACATACAAGAAGCACACCCCTGATTAAAAGGAACCTTGGTTAAAATACCCACCATAAGTATGAAATTAACCTAGGTGAACCAAAGATCCAAAAGGAACTCCAATGATTGTGGAAGCACAAATTCATATGTTGCAACAACCAAGGTGGCTCTTAAGAGCCAACATGTCATGCCTTTAAGAAGCAACAAGGAGAACCTTAGCTTCATGATGTCTTCACCTATAAGGAAGGTGATTGAGAAGAAACAAATCTCCAAGCTATTTGATTGCATAGCAAACCTCACAAGCAAGGAGAGATAGGGTAGTGCACACCATGTATTTGCCATATAAAGGTACATGTAGTGACACACAAATAGAAGCCACACAAGAGTAGAAAAACATAACACAAACAACTGAACAAAAGAAAGCAATACTACATGATGGACCTCCAAGCAGTAGTAGGGAAACTTAGAGGTCCAAGGCAAGATCATCCAGAGACTCGGAGCTTTTTGGCACAAGCTCCAGCAGAACCCAGAACATAAGATGAAGCTCGACGATGCTTAGTGATGAAAGCATGGAAGCATGGTGAAAAGGAGGAGTCCCTATCAAAATCCGATGCTCATATAGATTAATGTGATGTGAGAGTTATGGAAAGGCGCATATGAAGGGGAGGAATGATATGCATGTAAGATATTGAAACTATAATGAGAATGGGAGTAATGATGGCTAGAAGGGGGGAGTGGCCAAGGGGAGTAATAAAGGAAGCATAATTAAGGGAGGGAGCATCTGGTTTTAATGATTTTGGATGAGGAGACACTGGTGTTGCGGCAATGCAAGAGTTGGCAAACTAATAAAGGAATGATGGAAAGAGTGGGTAAGCAACACCACTGCAAGGTAGGAAAAAATAAGTCATCATTAATCGAACCCTTGTCAAAACCAAACTCCTATGGCACCGTGAACAACTTAACAGACGAACTACTAGATTTAGTTCACTTGACTGAGCGAGAAACCAAAGGAGGGCCTTTATGTATACATTGAAGTAAAGAAGATGAAGGACTTGATGACCGTGTGATCGAATGAGCGAGGGCAGGCAAGGAAAGCCCAGGTGGGTTCGATAAATTGGTCTCAGGAGGAGCCTATAATTTGGGGCCCAAGCCATACGGGTGAAGAGGTGCTGTTGATGGAAGTGAACATGTGCCGAAAGAGGGCCCAAATATTTGAAGAGAAGGGAAGGAACTGACTTCCAATAGTGATGATGAGGCAAACCAATACCACCACAGCTTGCACAATGCTGAACACGTGTTTAAACAAAATGGTAACCTTAACCGACTTCCCTGAAGCTAGTAAGATCTGAGGATCAAACTAGAACCAAGGAATGCCGGAGCATGACACCTTGAAACAAAAACCCCCAAACGAAATTGGGAGGTATAGTCCACACAGACAAGCGAACCAAGTAACAATGCAATAAGATGAGCCACCGCTTCAGTATAAAATTCCACTGGCAGATTAAATATTTGTACCCAAACAGAGAAGTGATCCAATTGAATATGAGACCAAGAAGTATTTGAAGACCAAGGGTAAATTGTGTTGTCGATGCTACTTCAAAACGAGTGTACAATCCGAGTTACGTCCACAAATGCTACCCTTAAGAGATATTCCACAACTACCGTCGAAGTAGAAACGGTACTCCCTAGGATAAAACGGACTTTTCCTGCAATGAACATGGTGAACAGAACAGCGGAAATGTAAAACAGAAACCAGCAGAACAACAAAGCAAAGAGAGAAAGCTTCAGAGGAGGAGAGGAGAGGTGCTTGATGGTTCAGAGCTCAATGCATTGGTCTTCTATATACTCTGCCTTTTATAGGCCTCAGATCCATATGAACGTTGGGCACGTTTTATAATATAATTAAAATTGTTAATGGCAAATTATTTTACTGTTACAAACGTTACCATAAGTGCTTCAGTTTTTAGACGCTGTGAGTAACATTTGGAGGGAATTCATGAATGGGAAAACCGATCCATCATGGCACCAGAAACCGAAGATCTCAAACGTACCAATTTTTATGGAAATCCAACTTCTCAAAATAAATCCTGAAAATTTGGTCCTTTTCTGGAAAGCAATTTTAAAAAAATAAATTTGAGAATTTGTCAAAAAGATTTCTCAAAAAGTGCCTCGTCCATATTTAACTCGTGCG
>JBAGKO010000003.1:8119427-8136165 GCA_037177275.1 Acacia concinna | reverse complement strand
CCCATTTTCACCCCCCTTCTGGTCCACCTTATCCACATCCATCTTAGCCATTCACATCTTTACCTGATAACTATACATTATTCTTGGCTGAATACAAGAATCCTTCTACTTTTGAACGTGGTGGGCCATCAAATTCATTCTTTGCCACTCTTAGACAGTTCGTTAGTCTAAGTGCATCGCCGTGGCTTTTTGATCCAAATGTATCATCAAGTATACAGATAAATGAACCGTCTCAACCTGAACAAATTGATGCACGACAACAACAACAGCAACAACAATAGGAACAATGGCCACGGTGAACATGGCCAAGAACTAGATGTATCACATGCAATCATTATTTTTAGGGTTGTTTTTTTTTATTTATGTTCTATTATCCTAACTTTATAATAATTATTTGTATCATTATGTAGTTATTAGTATGGGCTCATCCAATTTTTATAGGATAAAAACTAGATGTTACATAAAACTTCAGTGGCAATTATTGTTATTACTAACAAAAATTATAAAAAGATTTATTTGAGATTTATCGATTTCCCTGCTTTAAAATTGAATTTCTTTAGTATTTTTTTGAGATTTTGCTTTTATTATTTATTATTTTTATTGAATTTTATAAAAAATAATAAATTAATATTTTAAAAAATAAACTCACGCGAAGGAGCTGGGGGACTTCTGCATCGCAGAAGTAGTTCAATTGTAGAAGTCGTTTATACCTATGACTTGGCCTGACACTCATAGTTTGAACGATTTCATCTAGATCCCTCCCCTCATGTTCTAAAACATAAATCATTTTGTTTAAATCGTTCCTATTAAAAATGATTTTGGGTGTTGCTTCTTGTTAAATTTTTTTTTCTTATTGCATTTCTGTAATAAAGTTTACTGTTTGTTATATTTTATTAAAAAAACCCCTATTGAGTGTTTTATAAAATTGCTAATAAAATATCAAATTATTAATAAATCAATAAATTCAAACTAACTCAAAAATTTCAGGCAAAAAACTGGAAAAAGTAAGTAGTTTATATCATGCATTGGCGAAATGAATATGGGAAACGGTCCTCTTTGCGTCTGGTCTCTGGAAAAGCACACAGGGGCGAAGCGGAAGCAATCGCTGAGGTTGATAAAAGGCAGAATTTGAAGGGCTGAATCAGAAACGACGCTAAAAATGGGTTGGATCGGCGAGACTGTGGAATCCATTAAATCTATTCAGATCCGCCAGGTCCTTTCCCAGGGTGTTAGCCTCGGTTAGTTCCTCGTTTCGCTTTCTCTGAGTGCGTGTGTCTGGCCATACTCGAAAAGATCAAGAACTTCAATGATGTGGGTACACTGCGAAGTTAACAAAGTTGAAGCAATAAATTGGGGAAAAGCGATTTTCTTACCTCTATTTTTACTTCCAATTGACTTTTTTATGTAACAGGAAATAAGTCTACAGATTTAACCTAAATTGAACTTATGGTTTATCTGAGGAGCCTTTTGAATATTTTTATTTCGTCATTATGTTATGTTCGTGTTATAGTTTTTTCCTGTTCTGTGCATTTTCGATTTACAAATGAAAGAGGTTGTGGTGGTTACGTATGGTATTCTTTACCTACTCACCATCTACATTATATTTCTTGGCTGAAGAATTTCCCCACTCCGCCCAAATTTTGTGTTAATTTTTGCTATTATCCTGGTTCTATTCTGATCAATCTATGATACTGTTATTTTGTCATTTATGCTCGTTTTGAGTCAGGCTTGATTGTTACATCTGCACTGATAATATGGAAGGCGCTGATGTGTTTCACTGGCAGTGAATCTCCTGTTGTGGTTGTTCTTTCTGGAAGCATGGAACCAGGATTTAAGAGGGTAAATCAATTGAGGTCATGAATGGTTCAGTACATATGTATCAAAATACTATTGCCAATTTGTTAGTATTTCATGTGTCTTCCCTATCCTAATCATTATGAAATATAAATTAAAATGATTTACTACTGTACAATTACCATTTACTCTCAAAGTGCATTTCTGTTTTATTTCTTCTTTCCTTTTTTCACCGTGTTTCACACTGGAGGTTTGGTCTAGTTCTAGTAATATTTTGTTAATCTAATAGTAGACACCATTAAGGAGAGAGAAGCTCTATCTTATATGAAAAATTTGCCCATAAAATTGAACTTGATCGGTTCACGGATGCTCTCTTACATAATGTGCAGGGGGATATCCTACTTTTGCACATGAGTAAGGATCCAATTCGTGCAGGGGAGATTGTGGTATTCAATGTTGATGTAAGTCCTTGATCAGTTTTACTGTATTTTTCGTACTTTCTATATTTCTAATAGAATATGATGTGACAAACATCTTTCTTTTTGTGATGTCATTAAAGTACTGATGCAACTTCTGTTATCGAAACTTAAATTGTAATTACTCTTTAGTCTGGATCAATTTGTTCATCCAAAACCCATTCTTTGTTAGTTCTCTTGTTCGTTGACTTCTTTCAGGGATGTTTAATTAGTGGTCTGATTTGAGGGCAAGTTTAAGCTCCGGATTTAGCTTTCTATTTGGGCTTTGGCTGCAAATTTAAGTTAGTCTTATCTGGACGTATCATGTACGATGTCTGCACAGTATTTATAAATCAGACTGCTTACTCCTTTCTTAAAATCTGTTTTTATATTCCTCTACTGCTGCTCTGTTTTCATCAGCTCTCGCTAATATACTTAGTTGTTTTTGTTTTCATTTTTATGTGTAGGGCCGTGAGATTCCAATCGTTCATCGTGTAATTAAGGTAAGCTCAACCTTCCTGCCACACCAGAGCATTTATTTTGTGCAGTTGCTGATTGAGTCTTAGTTTGGTGTAATGAGTTCCTCCTTCATTATAAATATGACTAAGTCTGTTGTTTCATGTGCCTCTGCACATAATTGCCTCTTGACTTTGTATGAGGTTGAAGGCTTTGTTCTTTGTTGTTGTTGTTTCAAAGATTTATAAATCTTATTATCAACATATTAATTGGTAATTAAAAAAAAAAGTTATCTTGAGACATCAGCTTCAACATATTACACTCCATGGGGCGTCTTACCATCCTTACCTACCGCTACTGTCATCTGGGGCTTGTTATTGATAACATTCTCCATATGAGCATGAGTTTGGGGCTATCTTTTACCCCCTTTAAGAAAAAGAGGAATGGTACTTCGGAAACTTGCATGGTAGTTTATAAGAATGTGGTCTGGATATTCCTTAAACTAATTTATCAATAAGTTTTATCTTCAAACATTTTGAATGCTTTGTTTTACTGAAAACTTTGCCTAGTATAAAGTAGTTCATGGTTATTAATCTTCAATCTAATGGCTGATTATTTTTAGGTTCATGAACGACAAAATACAGGGGAGGTTGATGTTCTCACAAAAGGTAGTGGCTTTTGGATAACTAAGTGAATTTATGAAAATACTTTAAGTGCTGTATACTGGTGTATTATTATACAACACCTGTCTGATAGTACATTTTGTTGTTTTGGTTTCTCTTTCAGGGAGTGCTAATTAGTTTCTAATTTTACTCACCCTCTACATGTCTTACTTCATTTTGTAGGAGATAACAATTATGGGGATGACAGGGTTCTGTATGCTCAGGGTCAGAAATGGCTGCAAACGCACCACATTATGGGAAGAGCTGTTGGGTAAAAGATATTTTCCTTCTTGTTACACTTGCTCCATTATTTGCTTATTTATTTTGTATTTTTTAGATAAGCATGGTCTGGACTCTGGATATCCAATCTGCTTCGTCCAGCCGTTCCCTTCCCTGTTCTATCTTAAGGAGAAAGATACTATTTCTTCTTATTGAATGAGCACCCTTGAATTGTTGATTTGTGTTGGAATTATAAAGTTGTATGCTTTAGCTCTCCAACTAAGACCGGTGTGTGGCATTTAAGTTTTATGCATTCTGGCATAGGCACCATATGAAGGCCTAATTTTAGTCCGAGTTCACTTATAATTTGGTCCATAAATTATTAGACCTATTTACTTTTGAACTGGTAATTAGGAAATGCACTTCTCAATCCCTCAGGATAACAAGCTCAATGCATTTGGTCCTTTTGTTTAGTGATTACAAAATATTGAAAGAACTAACTCTTAATGAATTTATTATTTTCAAAAGTCAACTCGCACTTTAGCTTGATTTCATCGAACTCTTAGTAGACTCAACAATTCAAGGGCCAAGTTATCAATGCACAGTTCATCTCATAGTGACAGATCTCCCCTAAGATATTTGAAATCTTTATTATTTAAGATTAAATTGTGTTATTTATAAATGACGTATAATATGATTCACCTTAAATTCCATGCAACAGGACTAGTGTAGTGTTTTAATGAAAGATAACTTGTGCTATTAGGTCTGATGGATTTTGATATTGCTTAAAATTTTATTTGGCAGGTTCTTACCTTATGTGGGCTGGGTGACAATCATTATGACTGAAAAGCCTATCTTCAAGGTGTGTTATGACTTATGAGTGCCAATCCTCATTGAACTTGATTTATATATTACTTTCTAGTACCTCTGTATTATCATGTAAATTTTGAATGGTCTGAAATCAGGCGTATGAAGTTTGCTAACCTTGATTGGTTTTGTTTGCAGTATATTCTCATTGGTGCTTTGGGTTTGCTGGTGATAACTTCAAAAGATTAATAAAACATAATTATTGTAAGCAGAGGCAGCACCTGCTTTCGGGGTTATCATGTGGCATTATCCTTTGACAGCATATGTATGCCTAAATGGACTAATATCAATAATTTAAGGAATGTGGAATGTCTTGGGAAAAATAACCCATTCTTACAAGCTCATACAAAGGATTTGAATCCCCTCATTATCATTTATGCAATTTTTTTTCCTTACAAGCTCACACTCACCTTTAGATTAAAAAATAAATAGTTCAAATTTAATATTTTATAAAACAATTAATAAATTTATAAGGGTAAGAACTTGCGAAATAAAAATTTAAAGTTGTCTATGGTTGTAAATTGCTCATATCAAATTTTAATAATTTATTCTTTATTAATATTGTAATATAATTCTATAAGATATTCAATTTCAACCCATGATGATTGGAAAGTGATTTAAGAGATTAATAACATGGTTCAACGGATTTGGCAAGTTAAGTTCCAAGTTATAGACAAGTAAAATAATCTTTATGACAAATTATCTTGCGAAAAATAGTGCTAAATGAAAGGTTAGGCTTGTAAATTTATGGGTCAAAGTTAGCAGATGCGATTTTTAATGAGAGCAGGAGAAGAAAAGAAAAACAGCCCGTTGGGAAAATCACATTTCTTATGGACTTGAAATGTAACTAAAATAAATTGTGCAAATCTAGGTTTAAGGCTAAAAGGAATAATACAATATTTAGTTACTCAACTTTTATTTCATTTAAAATATTAATCCCCATAATTTAATAAATGTTTATACTATTTTGTCCTATAAAAACCAAAACCTTACTCTTTTTTTTGGCCAAACCAAAACCTTACTTTAGAAACTAAAATTAGAATTAGAGCAAACTTAAGTGAAGGGAGTACACATTGGAAAGTAGTTGAATATTTTTAGATAATTTTAATAAAGCTAATTAAATAAATTTAAAGCATTTAAACCATCTTTTTAATTTATAAACTATAATATAATATTCCTCTAATCCTAATTATAAGATTTAATTGAATATTTTAAAATATTGTAATTAACTTTTTTTTTAAATTTTTTTAAAAAAATCATGGGTCTTATTATTAGGATGTGATAGATTATAATGATATAATATATATATATATATATATTATAAGATTCGGAGGGAGTACTAACCATGGAACAAAACACCAAACCGAACCGACTTGTTCAACCGGGAACCGGCACATGGTTCGGTCCGGTCCGTTAAAGAACTGTTAACCGGTTCAACCTAGTCAATGACTGTTCGAATCGGTCAAACTGGCCAGTCCGACCGGGAAAATCGGCCGGTCCAGTTTAAAAAAAAACAAAAAAAGAATACTTCCCATTTATTTATGAAATTGAGTGAGACTTCAAGGGAACAAAGCATTTTTCTTAAAGTATCTCTCCCTTTTTCAAAAGCTACGGGACCGCCGTAGCTAACTCTATGTAGTGTGTTACACTCTTTAAACCTAATAATTCACACAAAATAGTGATTTATCAGCCTGTCGCTTAGGTATTTAGTAATAACATCTAAATTATAATATTTTAATATGCCCGGTTAAACCCCGGGTCCGACCTGGTTGAACCCCTGGTCCAACCCAGTTGAACCCTGAACCCATACCGTAGCCGGTTCTTTGGCCAATCCTGTTTTTTGTACCTTAGTTTTATCAGACAATATAATTGTGGGGCCTTACCATAGATTCCAAGTTAGGCCCCATACTATTCTTTTGGACCAACACTGGCAAACAAAACCAAAAACACTTGAAACCGAAGTCCTTTGTTCCTTCTCTCTCTCTCTCTCTTTCGGTTTCTTCCACTTCTGATAAATGTAAGAGGTCTGCACTTGGTAGCATCTAAATCCTCAGCCATTGGTTTATAATATATAAATATATATTTTCCAACCCACATTTTTGGCTTTTTTTTATTAAAACATTATAAACAGTAATGATATCTACCTAAATACTATAGGAGGAAAAAATTTTACCACGATGCTACAGTTGAAATCATTCTGGTGGTGTACAATTTTGACAAATCGTTTTTTAGCTGGATGATTTGTTCAAATTTTTTTGTTGGGGCAAACTAAAATCGTACATGTGGTGGACGATTTCACACCACAGGCCCCTTGATTTCACAATGTGGACCCATGTAAATTAATATATCGTCCATGTCCCCCACTAATTGCAATTATTATTACTCAATGATTTTTATCAAATAACAATTGATTAATATGACAATTAATAGTGAATAATAATAATAATTACATAATGATACAAATAATATTACAAAGTAGGATAAGAAATACATAAATAAAATTAAAAAAGCCTATACATAGTGACTTTTTGTACCACATCTAGTTCTTGTCTGCAGACACTGTGGCCGTTGTTGTTGTTGCGCATCAATTTCTTCAAGTTGAATTGTCTCATTTATTTGTGTATTTGATGCACTTAAATCAAACCATGGTGATTCATTTAAACTAATAGACTATCTAGGAATGGCAAATGATGAATTTGACGTTCCACCTTGCTCAAAAGTAGAAGCATTTTATTAAGCCAAAAATAACGCATAATTATCAAATAAAAATGTGAATGATTGAAATTGAGGGGGATTAGATGAGCTGGAAAGGGTTTCATGATGGGATGATGACAACGGTGACACGTAATAAAGATGGTCTTGGTCGGTAACATTGTCATTTGTAGTAGGTGGTTGGGCAGACAAGTAATCGTGATGTCACTTGCTTGACCTTTGTTGAGGAATTTGTGGCCTAGACAACTCACTTGCTGGAGGAGCAGGTTGATAAGTAATGTTAAATCGTTGCTCTCTAAGGGAAAGTAATATATTTCTTTAGTCTCGAGCAACTCTATCTTGATAATCAATACAATCTGAGCATATCGCACAAGTATTGATTGTTAGCCTGTATAATTCCTCCACTATGTCAGTTTGAAATAAATAATTAGATATGGGGTTATAACACTTTTGATATGAAGAAAAAAAGCATGTATTGATGGAAAGAAAAAGGAAAACTAACTGCGCAACTAGTATCACCAGTAGTTCGATGAATCAATTGTCTCGTACATCGTCAGTATAATTGTATGTATTCAGACGTCATTTGAAGATGATCATGTGCCATTGGAGCATTAACAATAGCATGTGACCAACCATTCCATGCGTCAATAAATGTCTTCTGCATGAGGAAGAAGAGATGCCGATGCATTAATGCCACTCATTGGGAGGCTCAAATGAGTGGAAATTTTTCATGTCATGAGTGAACATAGATCCTTGTTCCATACTGTTAACCTCATTGCTACTTGATGGAAACGTATTTCTATCAAATTTCATCATTTGTTGTGACTTAACATTGTTATCATACGGTAAATCACATACGTTGGCATACAACTCCACACATGTCAAGTGAGTTGATAATCTTCGAGTCACTTACCACATTTGTTCATTCACATCTTCTTCCAAATTACATGCCTAGTATTGTGGCGGATTTATGCATGTAGGATATTTGTATACTAAGTTTGCTACAATTTGATTGGGAGGAAATTGTAGCTTCCGTCCAATGACTTGTTTTAGTTTGCACAAGCTAATATTTCGGTCAACCTTCATTACTTTCACTCTGTTAGACTCAAATGTTACATCAGAAGGGTCATTACTAATTTGTCCATTTGAAAATATCCACACAATCTCCTTTCTACTATCCATTATATTTCTTAAATATTTCATTACAAATATTAATCAACCAAAATTAAATTAACACAAAAGAATCCAACTCAGAAATAATTGTCTTGAATAAGATTTGTGTATACAATATAATGGCATAATGAGTAATAACAAATTATTGTAGTTATCTTAAGATAAATGTAACATCCTGAAATTTTCTTTAGGCCAAAATAGGATATTTAGATCGAAATAGTGTTTTTTTTTGGAGTTGGTTGAGAATCATACCCTAATACTTTTTGGGGCTTAGATGAGATATTCCGGATGAGCAGAGGGCCTTAGTCTGTAGTGGACTAAAATATCTCACAACAATTGAAGTGAAATTTGGGGAAGGACCTCTATGCAAAAAGAAAAAAATTTCGCAAAGTTTCTGGTCAGAATGCGGATAGATTTGAGAGCCTGAAAAAATCCCATAAAATCCTAGTAAATATTACAGGGGGTCCAGAATAATGTAGGGTGATTAGAATAATTTTTGGAGGTCCAATGCAAATTTACAGGATCTACGAATGTTTTGGCCGGACAGGGTTTACGACCATAGCAGATATTTTGGGACCTCAATGTTCTAGAAAGGGACTTGGGAAAATTAGAATTTTATTTTGGAGGAATTATAAAGCTGGTTAGAGGCCAATAAAAAGTCCAAAAATATCAGCTGAAATTGTTGAAATCGGCTGATTGCTTATAAAAAGGACTTTTTGAGGAATTTATTCTCAGAGTTCTAGATATCTAAAGATTATGAAATTTCAACAGTATCATCATGGTATTTTTAGGGATTTACTGTGAATGTTTTAGAATTTTTGGATGACTAAAGAATTTTCTAGAATTTCCCAGTTTTTTGGGCCGATTAGGTGGAATTATCAGTATAATTTGAGATTGATAGACCCCTTGAGCCCAACAAAACATGGCTGCACTTTTTCTTAACTAAGAAAATAGCTGGAAACTTGTGGAAGGGTATGGAATGGTGTGGAAGGGACACAAGTTAATAAAGTGAAAAAGTTTTCAGGAAAATTATACTTAAAGACCTAATAAATGTTTGTACTTTGACCCCTTCTTCTTCCCTATAAATAAGGGCTCCCTATCCTTCATTTCTCCACCTCCAAAATGTTATCCTCTCCTCTAATAAGGTGCTCTCCCATCCTCTTTTAAAGAAGCCTCTTCTGGTGGAAATTTTGGTGGTTCCGGCCCGACTTTCGGTCCAAGTAAGTTCCAAATCCCTCCCTCTTATGAATTCCTTTATTTTCCAGCAATTAGTTGAGTAGTTAGGGGGATGTTTTGTCCAATTGGGCAGGTTTAGATAGTGAACATAAGGGGAGATTCTGTCCGACTATCTAGACCAAAA
Source organism: Acacia concinna (assembly GCA_037177275.1). Lineage (NCBI taxonomy): Eukaryota > Viridiplantae > Streptophyta > Magnoliopsida > Fabales > Fabaceae > Acacia > Acacia concinna. The sequence continues at coordinate 8,126,467 of JBAGKO010000003.1, read as the reverse complement.
CAAGCCTTCCTAAGGAAAAGTACTGCCCAATTGTTCTAGACCAGGATAGCCTTTCTTAGGGAGAGGTGATGTCCGATTGTCCCGGATTAAGATAGCATTTCCTAAGGGGGTGTTTTCTAATGGTTCCAGACTAAGATAACATTTTCTAGGGGAGGTGTTGTCTAACGGTCCCAGACAAAAGTAGGATTCTAAGGAGAGGTGCTACCCGACAGTCATGAGGTATAGTAGGCACATCTAAGAGGAGATGCTATCCAATTGTCCTAGCCAGGCAATAGGGACGAGCCAGCAGTAAGGGACCCGAGCTGGACAGGGTGGTCAACATAGGGGTACCGGTAGGGGATGGACACAGTACAGGAAGGGACAGGACCCAGTCCAGGTAATAGACAACCAAGACGCTAGGGGGATACAGGAAAGGAAGGGCAGTAGTATACTAGTAGGGGCATGCAGTAACAAGATTTATTGTGATCTATATAGGTGTAACAGAGAGGCATACCATTAATCCTATAGCGCCAAAAACAGCGAAACAGAGCCCTACACTGTGCGATGAGTATATTGTAGCAAAAATCTCTACCCTTAACATGTATTGGTTTGTATTGTCTATTGTTTGTTGTATTCTGGTTGTGTTAGCCTTTATGCATATGAAGTATGACTCACTATTTATGCCTTAGCTGTTTGTTTGAGTTTGGATTGAGTCACGTGCAGGCTCCCGGTACACAGTATGTGCCGAGAGAGAGGGCACTAGAGGTAAAATATGAACATTGCTTATAGCATGACATGCATTACATTATGTGATTTTTGGTTATGATTATATTATTGAGGTTTCCTAAGAAACCTTACCCTCTCAACAATGTAGGTGGAAGTTTAGAATGAAGCAGGACAAGGGAATGGGCTTAGAGATAGATTTATTTTTTCCTGTTTCTTGGCATGTAACCATCTTATGGATTCTGGTTTTATGCTTCTTTTAATGAGAAAAGTTTTTCCGCTACTATGTTTGTGTCAAATTTTTATTTTTCTGTTTCGACATACGGACACGTTAGTGGTTCCAAAGGCCACTGTAAGGTAAGGTAAGGTCCCAAAAAGTGGGATGTTACAATAAACATTATTATAAAATATGTATTGTGTTTATTTTTTGAATTATTATTTTTATTTGTTATGTACCTATTACTATACTTGGTGTATTCTCCTCTATCTATGGAGGCCAAGTCAGTTAACAAACTTAAGATCAGTTACAGAAAAATACCTTTCTATTTATTATATGGAGTATATTATTATTCTTAATTTAATAATTATTTAAGTAGTTCAACCAAATGGTTCGACTGATCTAACTGTTTTACTTGTGACCCACTGCCTTTTGTCGGCTTGACATCTAGTCTGGCTTTAAAAAAATTGTCAAGGAGTGACTAAGGAACAAAATAAACTTTTGAATTCCTATAAAATGTTCTTTTTACTACGTTTTTCTTTTGATAGCAAGAAATATAAATAAAGACATAAATTAAAAGTTTATCACGTTGACTAAAATTTGCTTTAGATGTGAAGTATACGGCATAGTGCTTATGTGATAATAATAAGGGAAAATTTCAGAAAAATACATTCGAAATAGGGAAAAGACAAATAAGAACAACGAAATCTAAAATTCCAAATCAGTCCATTTGTACCTTCTTTTTCTATACTTAAGAAAGTGTCACTGAATTTTTAACAACACGAGCATCTTAATTCACAACAAAAGTATCTCAATTAACAACACCAAAAGCATTTGGTACTACGTATTTTCACTGTGAATTGTTTGTGATGGTGTTGTTAATTGAGATACGCTTGTTGTGAATTAAGATTCTCGTGTTGTTAAAAATCTAGTGGCACTTTCATAATTATCGAAAAAGAAGGTACAAATGGACTGATTTGAGATTTTTGATTTCGTTGTTTTGATTTGTCTTTTCCCTATTTCGAATGTTTTTTCTAAAATTTTCCCTAATAATAAACTTTAAAAGTTATTTCTATATATCATCACATAAAGTTCACATATTTAAAGAATAGAGTTCAAATTAAAATATTTAGGCAGCTTTTATATTTGACATGTATTAATATATAATATACGAAAGTACTTATAGTTCAAATAAGAGGCACATATTTGATCTTTCAGCTTGTTCAATCAAACACTTACCACCTACCAATAAAATACAGTAAAATAATAGTTGTTAAGAGTAACATAAATATCACCAAACTATGCAATTTTAAAATAAAAATTAGACAAATAACTTACTTACAATAATAATAAGAATAGCTAAATTTAAAGCACTAAAGCACGAGCAAGAAAGAAGATAAAGTAACTGTAAACAAGCTAATACAATGGAGCCTAGAAATGAAGAATGGAAGACAAACAAAGCTTGAGAAAATAGAGATTATATGTATAATGAAGGAGAAAAAAAGGAGAAAGGAGAGAATGCACTAAGAATGAAGAAGTGTAAGAATGAAATGAAAGTGAAGAGTGAAGAAATGGAATGAGACGCATGCTATATATAGAATTTTCATACAACACTGTGTACTCATTGGTGAAGGTAGGGGAGGAAGTGTTGGCAACATAAAATTGGTGCGCATGGGAAGGAAACATCAAGAGAAACATGTAGGTATAAGTGTAGGCGCATATGGAAAGGACTCTTACAGTGACGTGACCTCTTGTTGAGATGGGCAGGCATGCGTGCTTCGGAAATCGACGATTTCAATCCAGCTGAAGCACGATTTTGTTAAATCGCACACCCCCATAACGATTTCAACTATAGCATCGAGGTAATTTTTTGTTCCTCCTGTAGCAATTAGATAGATATTTTTACTGTTTATAATATTTTAATAAAAAAGCCCACATTTTTCATATATTTCTTAACAAGTAGTAATACCTATTCATAAATCGAGAGTTCTGTGGTATTTCAGAGAAACCAATCGTTCACTGCAAGACACATGATTCACCCATTACGTGTTGGTTCTACAAAAGCAAGGCTAGCTTTATCAGTTTGTTGTCACATACCAAACACAAAATAACGCTGAACCAACCATTTAATTACAATCATCAAGTATCATACAACACCCAATTCTCTCAAGTGATACTATTTCAATCAAATTAGCTAATATTGCTGGCAGCCGATGAAACAGGAAGTGGCGGGATGCTCTGTTCGTGCCTGAACACGTTCTCTGGATCGAACTTGGTCTTTATCTTCACCAACCTATTGAAGTTATCCTTGAAATACATGTTTCCCCATTCGCTTGCTTCTATATAACTTGTACTGTTCTTCTTGTTCATCCCCAGATCAAGGTCTCTGTAATTCACGTACGCCTCCCTCGGGAACTTGGAAACATAAGGTGTCATATAGTTATAAAGCTTCCTGATCCACTCCACATGTTTCGCCTCGCTCTTGTCTCCGTTGCCCCAAAGAGTCAAGTACTGGATTTTGAACAGCGTCCCGTTTCTGTGAGGAAATGGGGTGTCAGACTCTGAGACTCTGCTCATGGCTCCTCCATATGGGTTCCAAATCATGAGAGGGCTGTCCTCTTCCTTCAGCCTGCTCCATAATCCTTCAAGCCCTTCTTCTGGAATGGGCTCTCTCACAAAATCTGATTTGGCTTTGAAGAAGTTCTTGAACGATGATTTGCCTTGGAGAAGGACCTCCAAAGGCGTGTCATTTGGGTAGCCGGCAATGTAAAGCACAGACCTGATCCAGCTAACTTCCAGGCAATCTTTTCTGCTGAGACCCAATTCGGGAAAGTTCTGCTTCATGAGATCAAGCAATGTTCTGGAGTTTCCGAGGAAGAGGGCATTATAGGAAGTGGTTATGGTTCTCTGAGTTTTGTTACCGGCAGGCTGGAAGATGACTCTCATGAAGAGGTCGTCGTCTATGTTAGGGGCCACTTGCTGCCATTTTTGGATGATGTTGGTGGCGCCTTGCTCTAAGGTTTTTGTAACTGTAAAAACTGTCACGGTCTGTGGGACAGGAACAAGCTTGATCTTCCACCACAGGATAACACCGAAGCTTGCCCCTCCGCCTCCTCTGATTGCCCAGAACAAGTCTTCTCCCATGGCTTGTCTGTCAAGGATTCTGCCATACGCATCTACCATTTGTGCGTCCACCACATTATCCACACCAAGCCCATACTTTCTCATCATGCTACCATAAGCTCCTCCTGATTCATTCAACCCATGGAATTTTTTTCCAGAACAGGTTATTAATTAGTGCCTGACTTTTGAAAAGACTGGATTTTATTAATAAGAAAACAACATAAAACATGGTTGTTATTACCTGTGATGTGGCCACCAACACCTAAGCTTGTGCAGAGGCCGGCAGGGAAGCCATGGACAGGGCTTTTCTCAACGATTCTGTAGTAGAGTTCACCAAGGGTGGCACCGGCTTGAACCCAAGCCGTGTTGTCTTGTATATTAACGTCGACACCTCGAAGCTTGACGAGATCAAGAATCATGAAAGGGGTTTCAATCTCAGAGACAAAAGAGAGACCCTCATAGTCATGGCCTCCACTACGCACTCTGAGATGAATCCCAAGATTTTTGGAGCAGAGAACAGCGGCCTGGACATGGGCATCAGTAGCAGGAGTGAATATGAACTCAGGTTTGGGGGCAGAAGGCTCCAAAAGCCTCAAGTTCTGAGCAGAGGATTCAAGAACGGAGGAGAAAGAGGCACTGGTTTGGGTGTAAATGGAGGAGTCAAAGGGGAATGATTTGTCGGTGTGGAAGATGAGACACTGAATAAAGTTCTGGTGAAGAGAAGCTGAAGCTGCTAAGGAAATGGAGGAGAGAAGAAGCAAGAGAGAGAAGAAGGTCACAGTTGAAAGATTCATGTCTGTGATCTCTGATCTGTGAGTGAAGAAGAATGAGAATGTTGGGTTGCGCATTTATAGCAAATGAGGTGTAGGCATAGGATCTGGTGAGGTGAGGTCAGAAAGACGTCAATGAGGTTGGTATAGCAGGAAAAATTGTGCTTTTTTTAATTAAATAGAATGAACAGTAAATATTATTAACAAAATGTAACAAGAAAAAAAAGTAATTAATGATATACTACACCATAAATCGTGGTCACTGTGAACAATTTTCGTAAATCGTATATCATAAGAACGACTTGCGTTAAAAAAGTGAACCCCAAGATATGAATTAGGAGAAGTAGTGCTTAGTAAGCATGACATGTCAGGGCACAAATTGTGCCTCACAAATCGTGCTTTCATATCTCAGGGTTCACTTTTTAAATGCAAGTCGTTCTTATGATGTATAATTTGCGAAAATCGTTTACATTGACTACGATTTATGGTGTAGTATATCGCTAATTACTTTTTTTTTTGTTATATTTCGTTAATAATATTTAATGTTCATAATATTTAATTAAAAAAGTCGGAAAAATTGCGTTGGAGTCTAAAAGATTACTGTGAGATTCCAAACAATTGTTAATGATGTTCTAGGCATTATTAATGATAACATTATGATAATACATTTAACAATAATTTTTTTTAATCTCAGACTTCTTTAATATATTTTTTTTATTTAAGATCTCTACTTAATTTTCCCAAATACTGTTAGCCTTGTGTTGGGGTCAATTGGGGGGGGTGGGGGGGGTTTCCTATCCTTCATTATGATTTGCGTTGAAATTTTATGTCATCTTATAAGTGCTCAAAATTTGTGTTGCTTACAGTGGGGCGCCTAATATTGGAGCTGGTTGATTTATTTAAGTATATTTTTTAAAAAATTAATTAAACTAATTATTTATATCAAATACAAGTTGATTTTATTAAAATATCTTCTTTTTATGACTATTCTTAAATTGAAATCCCTTAATATTTGAGATTAAATCCAATTCTTAAATACTCATTCCAATCCTAATTATAAGACCTAGTTTTTTTTTTTTTGGAGAATCTTAAAAAAGTTAATTATATTACTTAATTATATCATTTGTTGTGCTTTATTATATTATATATTAGTTTATAAGTCAAACAACATAATTTGAAGAAAAATAAATTTTAATATCTTAAAGAATATAATTAACTTTTTTAAGATTCTCTAAAAACAGTCAACGAGTCTTATAATTAGGACCGGAGAAAGTAATTCTTTTATTAAGTGCCAGAGATATAGTATTAGACTAGTAGTGTGTTTGGAAATCCGATTTCAAGGGATATCGGATGTTTTTCTGACAAAATGATCATTTTATATTGAACTTATTGATTTTGTATATTTGGGAAGAAAGTAGGTGCATTGGACTTATTTTGAAAAACTATCTTATTTATATAAACAAAGATTTCTTGCTTATTTCTTATTGATAATTTTACTTCTTTTTTTTATTTTTTTTAAGTTTTTATGTTGTTACTTATACCTTGTGATGCTAATTATAAGATCCAAGTTGATTTTTTTTAGGGAGATTAATGAAGTGAAAAAAGTCAACTAGATCTTATAATTAAGATTAGAGGTATTATAAATATTAGAATATATTTACATGTAATAAGACTCCCTCAAGTCCTAATTATAAGATCCAGTTGGTTTTTTTAGAGGAGATTAAGGAAGTGAAAAAATTCAACTAGGTCTTATAATTAAGATTGAAGGTATTATAAATATCACAATATATTTACATGTAATAAGACTCCCTCAAGTCCTAATTATAAGACCCAGTTGGTTTTTTTGGAGAGATTAAGGAAGCGAAAAAAGTTAACTAAGTCTTATAATTAAGATTGGAGGTATTATAAATATCACAATATATTTACATGTAATAAGACTCCCTCCAATCTCAATTATAAGACCTAGTTGATTTTTTTGGAGAGATTAAAGAAGCAAAAAAACTCAACTAGATCTTATAATTAGAAGAGGATGTAGTAATTATAAGATACAAATGAATTATGTTCGTGATAGAATTAGAGACCGAATTATATAGCCCATGTGATCTGATTAGTAATATAATGTTATTTCACAAGAAATTTTGCATTTATTTGCTTTCTAATTTATATGCATTTTTAATCATTTAATCTTGTTATTAATTATATATTTTTAGCTTTTATTCTTAACTTTT
>JBAGKO010000003.1:8082091-8094478 GCA_037177275.1 Acacia concinna | reverse complement strand
TTCTTTCTCAATTGTGTACACGATATTTTCAATAATATGAAAATGTCTTTCCTTTTGCACATAACTAAAGAAAAATTACATGCACTTAAAGGAGAGTTTGATACCCTTAAAATATATTGTATTGGGGCACTTAAAACAAATTTTTGGTACTTTCGGGCAATGAATTTTATAATGGAGGATTTTTTTTTTTTAGTGATTTCATCCCATTTTTAATTGTTCATTTACCAATAAATTTTAATAGACTACACAATGTATATGAAGATAATAAATAAGGTTATTGCATGTACCATGATAAAATAAAATATCTGGATATAAATTATTTATGCCCATGCATGGAATCATATATGCAAATTAAATACATGCACCCTCCCACCGCACCATGCATTATTTGACCTAAATTTGATACTAATTAGGAGACCAGATCGATTATCATATTGTCATAATAATATATAACTAATAATTGGAATAATTTTTTTCTAAATGCACTGATGATAACTAATTAGTTGATATCATGCGTGCATTTACATGAAGTTCAAAATGAATCATACGCGTTTTTGTCATTTATGAAAAATGTAACTTCTTATTTTTTTCATAGATTGATTAATGAGGATGTAAATTTATTATTAAATTATGTTTTTTACAATAAAAAATTAGAGTTTTAAACTTGAGCATATGGAGTCACATACACAGATTTGTCAAGAAAATATAAATGCTGGTACGATTTTCTTTTTAGCGTTTGTAGCCACATCTTTGTGAGAGTGACTTGGATTTTATCTTATGCGAGAGGGACTTGGATTTGTCATGAATTGGCATTATATATGTGTCGGTTAACAAAATGCAAATAGACCAAAGAGGCAAAGATAATAGTTGCGGTTTGATTTATTACTAAATTGATTTAATTAATTTGATTATACTTTCTTTCGTTTTTCCTAAATTCAAACATATTATATTCAACTCAATGGATTTTTTTTTTAAAAAAAAAACTAACCAAGCTCTTCGTTCTGCTTTCTTTTGGTTTCTTCTTTATTTTTAATATTTGTGTGTTTCTTTTAGGAGATGCGACTGCTGAAATGCAAAATAAAAAATAAAATAATTAAAAATAAAATAATTGAATAATAATTTAAATAATATAGTATATCCCCTAAAATACTTTGAGGGTAAATGCACATGATTAAATAGAGTATTTTAGAGAAATTAATGCCCAATTATTATAAATAACTTAGTTATCTCACTAGAATATATATTTAGAAAGAAATTAAAGAGTGAATTAATGTTGAGGGAAGAAAATGTGGATGGTGCTTAGAATTTTAAAGGGAGATAACCTCCCAGTTTAGTTAGGGGCATGTCATAGGGGTTTAAAAACTGATCGAATCGAAAAGGGGCTTGCATGTTACGTTGCACAAAAAATTCAAGCTCCGAATGAAGTAATTAAATTGCTTAGTCAAATAATGATTTTTACGTACGTACGTGTGTACTAATATAATTGGGATATTATTGAAGAAAACAATCAGGTTCTGCAAATTAAAGTGATTATATTGAAAGGTGGATTTGTTAGTACTCATCTCATCGCGAGAGATCGAGCTGAATCCAGAAGCTGTGTCCTCCTGCTAAGAAAGCGTTATCTATTCCTTTCGGATGCAAGCAAGCTTAGAGGCGGATGTCCTGAAATAATATATAATATAATATAATAAAACATATGATTAAATAATATAATTATTTTTTTTAGAATTCTACAAAAAAAAGTCAACTGACTCTTATAATTAAGATTGAAGAGAGTATGATATAATAATATACTACGTATATTATGATTAAATAATTTATTTACTTTATTAACTAGATTTTATATTTAAAAATTATGACATGCAACTATTAAAAATTAAGAAGTGGGATAGTGAAGATAAAGTCTTTTGGCAAAAAACAGAAAGAAAGACGATCAAGTGGGTCTGATCTCATATTTTAAGCCCAAGCATAACGCTATACTACTATAGGCTATATAGCCCAACAAAAAAAGCTCTTGAAGTAAGTGCCTTCAAGGAAACAGAAAACACCACAACGAGTCATTTAAAAAAAAGAACTCCAATCTGCAAAATTCAAGTCCCTGAAAGTCCATGGAGGCGCTTCACCGTCTATCATTTCGTTTCCTACCCATATCCCTCGCCGAAAGGTGCCTCCTAACTGCTTCAACCACCACCACATTGTCCACTGCCCGAACATCACTATTCAAAGCTGCGAATTCACTGTTCAATGGGAGCCTCAATACTACCACAAAATCTTTCAGCTCGGCGTCTCCTAGGAGGGTGGCCAAAGCAGGATGGTTTCTGGGTCTTGGTGATAATAAAAAGTTAAGCTTGCCTGACATTGTCAAGGCCGGTGACCCGGTTCTGCATGAATCTGCCCAAGAAGTTAATCCTAATGAAATAAGCTCGGAGAGGATCCAGAAGATTATCGATGATATGATAAAGGTCATGAGAAAGGCTCCCGGGGTTGGCCTGGCGGCTCCACAGATTGGAATTCCCTTGAGGGTCAGTTAAAATTTTTGATAATTTAGTTGCATAAAGACTAACCCGCTTCTTCAATTTTCTTGAATTTGTACTTCCCGTTTGCAATCTGAATTCTCAGCGCATTTTCTCTGTGTGGGTCCCCTTAACTGTTGAGTGAGAAAAAACAGCTATGACAATAAATTATACATGTAAAATATGGTTCTTCGGGCACGTGCTTACTTTTTGAGCACTAGTGGTCTAGGTTGTTCTCCTTGGTTGCTTTTTCATCTTCTGCTTCTTGATAAGTGACTAAAGCGAACTTCTTTGTGGCTGTTTGTTGAATTTTGTAAATTGAGCTCACCATCTTTAGGTTTCAATATATATACCATATGAACACAGGACATACAGAAATACCTGGAGCCGCCAGGCGGGCGGACAAAAGAAAGCTGAACTTGTTTCTTAATGTGAAGGACAAAAGTCATTATGTATAAGGCTTCTAAGTATTGGAGGAATCCATTGGTGACTATATGTTTGTTGCTTAACAACATATTTAAAATTTGAAGTATTGTGATTTATAATAGCATCCTGTTCTGAGTATTACTGAGCAATGTGCTGAATATATATATATATATATATATATATTTTATATGCAGATAATTGTTTTGGAGGATACAACAGAGTATATTAGTTATGCTCCAAAGGAAGAGATAAAAGCTCAAGATAGGCGACCCTTTGATCTTTTGGTATGTCCACCTCACAGAAGAGGAAACGATTGTAATTCAATCTGTAGACTTTTCCATAAGGTCTGTTATCTTGAAATACAAATTCATTATTTATGTTGACGCAGGTCATCATAAATCCAAAGCTGGAGAAGAGAAGCAACAGGACTGCCCTATTTTTTGAAGGTTGCTTGAGGTAATATTCTCATTATTTAGAAAGGAGTTAAGTTGAATTATTTTTTTCTGCCATCATAGTTGCTTTGCATGCTACCAATTGATTCTTTGTTGCACATGGCACAATTTAGTAGTTGTGATAAAGTCAGGCTAGAAATATAAGCTCACGCACCCCTTTTATAACTCTTGAAAATGAACTCTTGAGCATCCGTGCATATATCTACAGTACTTTTGAACATTTAAATGAACTTTCATGACTGCCAATGTGCTGTTCCTTCATAGATAATGGCTAGAGCTTTCTTTTAAGCATTGGCTTTATAGTTGATGTGGTCGAAAATGACTACTGTTCTTAACAGTTAATAAGAAGGTTGCCAAACACTTCGACTGCTGAGATTTTTTATTTGGTTTTATTTTGGGGTTGGGGCATGGCTCTGATAGTTTAGGGCCTATGATATACTGTAATTTGAATGCCTCGTAAAGTGACAAAGAAGCCTAGGTGAAAGGAAGAGAGAGTGGGGAATAATAAACAGCAGTATGTCTTGTAAATCATAGAGGAAGCTTTTGGGTTGAAGGAGCAATTGACCAAATTGAGGGCTTCTTGTTGAGGGAGCAGTCTTTTTTTTTTGTTCAGATGTGGGTTGGGATATGGCAGAGAGAAATATTGGCAGAAATGTTTTGAAATACGAAAAGAAAAATCCTATTTCATAAAAAAAAAAAATTTAAACTAGCAAATTTGGTTTGTAAATTTGCTTGAGCCCCTAATATGACTGTAATTTGATACATTTCCTGGTCTGAACCCTTGAACTTTTGAGTGTATTGTTAAGTAGCTCTTAACACCAGTTCAAGGAAATATCAAATCCTGATTTATTCCTTAAACAAGGATTCTCCAATTATTAAACAATTTCAGTAATTTTATACAAATGCCCTGTATCATTCTTAACTATATATAAACAAGTTAAAGATGATTATCTGCATATAATCTGATGATTTCGAGACATTGGGATCCTAAGTATATTCTAATCACTAAATACAATCTCATGCATACTCATTTTTGGTGTAAATGTATTTTGATGCCCAATATCCATATGCTTTATAGCGAAGTACCAAGCAAATGTTTAACCATTTGGGAGTTATAATATATCAATTTGAGGAGTAAACATGGCTCCAGTCAATCATAGAACATTCGCAATGGCAGCATAGAGGGATCATTAGCTACTGTCTATCGGGTATTGGATCCTCTTAAGTTCAATTTAGTTGCAATCTGACGGAGATAAAAGAGAAATGACTGCATTCTTGATGTGTTGGTCACAGTTTCTCAATAGAGTAATGGCTGTGGCTGTACGGGATAACTTTAGCCTGTATAATAAGTTAATAACAACATATATTCATATTTATGCTTAGTCTTGGTCATTAACATCTTCCTTGCCATTGATATTGTGCAGTGTAGATGGATTTAGAGCTGCTGTGGAGCGATACCTTGATGTTGAAGTCACAGGTCTGGATCGAAATGGTGAACTCGTCAAAATAAATGCTTCTGGCTGGCAGGCTCGAATATTGCAGCATGAATATGATCATCTTGGTGGAACTCTCTATGTTGATAAAATGGTTCCTAGAACTTTCAGAACTGTAGAAAACTTGGACTTGCCCTTGGCACAGGGCTGCCCAAAACTTGGTCCTCGCTGATCTCAGGTTTTGATGCTTCTGCCACTTTTACAAGAGCATTAACATTGTTTTTTTTTTTGGTGTCTGTTAGTAAGTCCAAAATGAAGTATATATCTTCTTTTTGACTTTCCTTTTTCCCTTGCCAGGAATTTTGAAAAATTTCATGAATGAATTACTTGATATTCATATAATTTTAAGCTTTAGTTTCTTTCAACTCATGAAGAAACAAATAAAACCTTTATTTTGGGAAGAATCCCTCCTCGACATGGAAGTCGTTTTATATGGTATCTGTCAGTGTTCCCCCTTTCTATCAGATGTCATAATGACATTGCTTTTAATTCTTTTTTTATGTAAGAATTATTGTATTTCTTTCTTAATTTATATAGTTAAAATCATTAAAAATATAGGCCTGGTTTGATTATTTAGTAAGCAGAGAGCTGAAGTGGTAAGTGTTGAAAGAAGACAAAAACTCTTCTCTTAGTGTCTAATTTTACAGGATGTTGAGGAAAAGGAATAATAAACATTTAAAGTTGTTCTTGTCTTCTTTATTATAATAACATATTGCTGTTACCGGTAAGAATGGTAGGAAGATCGAAGTGAATGTTCAATACTGGGGAAGACAATTTGATTATGTTTGTTGCCATGGTATACTATAATTTTATACACAATTTGCCTGTTAATTATTATCCGCTAGGTTAGTTTTCATTTAATCCTCTAATTGCTTCAAGATTAATATATCAATATTACATTATATATATAATAATACTGTGGCGATATGAATTAGAGAATCCGAAGGTGATTATCTCATTGATGTATCATCGTCTATATAGGTTACAGAGGGAAGGAATCTGGTATAACAGATCCTACATTCATGGTACAGATATTAGGAGATTTAAACTTCGAATTAGTAACTATCTCTATATTTCTCAACTAAACTATAATATAATCATATAATAAAGGAATTTAAATAAGAGAATATACGTTAAAGAGTTCCTAAGATAAGAAAACATTGCTGTCAGGTTGTCAAGATAAGAAAAATATTATTCTCAAGTCTCCATTAACAACTGTGGAGTTGTTAATGGTGCCATTGGGGTTGTTAGTGACAACCTCCCCTCAATGGTGCCATTAACAATTCTGAGACTTAATAGTGATTTATTTATATTCCAAAACCTCTTTGATGTATATTCCCTTACTCGGACCTCAACGTAATTTTCCTTGTAATGAATATAATAATTAACACACTCCCCCTCAAGTTGGATTATAGATATTCATCATGTTTAACTTGCGTATAAACCCTTCAAATACATCTTTACGTAATCCTTTTGTAAGGATGTCTCCAGTTTGTAGTTTAGTAGGAATATAGGAAAGACACATAGTTCCATCCTCGACCTTTTCTCTGATAAAGTGAAGTCGACATCAATATGTTTAGTTCTACTATGTTGCACTAGATTTAATGCCATATTTAAAGCCGCCTTGTTGTCACAATACAATTTTATAGGTGATGTAACTTGAACAAAGGCTTCATCAATTACTCTTTTTAGCCATATCCTTTCAATGACACCTTAAAATAAGGCTCTTAACTCAGATTCAACACTGCTTTTGGACACTACTCTTTGCTTTTGACTTTGCCAAGTGACAAGATTCCCCCAAACATATGTATAGTATCCTGAAGTGGATTTGCTGTTATCCTTGTCTCTAGCCCAGTTTGCATCAGTAAATATTTCAATCGTTCTTAGATCTGTCTTCTTAAAGAAAAGTCCCCGACCTGAAGTGCCTTTAAGATACTTTTGAATCTTGTATTGCTGCATCCATGTGCTTGTTTCTTAGTGAGTGCATGTGCTGACTAGCTACACTTATTGCAAATGTAATATCAGGTCGAGTGTGAGAGTGATAAATGAGTTTCCCTACTAATCTTTGGTACCCTTCTGATATCAGCTGGTTTTTCATCTTTTTCTTGTTTCTTTTGTCTTGCTGCTTCCTAGTCAATTTTTGCTAGTTTAAGATCCTCTTTCTTCTTTTTCTTGCTGCTTATAGGAGTCTTACTCAGCTTACATCCAAGCATGCTTGTTTCTTTGAGCAAATCTAGAACATACTTACGTTGATAGATATGAATACCTTCTTTTGATCTTGCTACTTCCATCCCTAGGAAGTATTTAAGATTGCCAAGATCCTTTACCTCAAATTGTTTAGAGCGGTTTGGACTCAGTCAATTTCTTGAATGTTATTCCTTGTGAGTACAATATCATCAACATATACTATTAATATAGTTATCTTGTTGCCAACTTTCTAGGTAACTATGGTGTGATTAGAGAGACTTTGCTTATAACCTTTAGCCTTTAAGACACATGAGAATATATCAAACCAAGCCCTTGGAGACTGGTTTAACCATATTTTGACTTCTTGAGTTTGCACACTTGATGTTCTTTACTATGCTCAAACCTTGGTGGAAGCTTCATGTACACTTCTTTCAATTCACCATTTAGGAAGGCATTCTTAATGTCCAATTGTTTTAATAGCCAGTCAAGATTCGCAGCAATGGAAATTAGTACCCTTAATATATTAAGTTTAGCAACCGAGGCAAACGTCTCATTGTAGTCAAGCTCATATGTTTGAGTAAAGCCTTGAGCAACTAATCGTGCTTTGAATTTGTTTAGGGAGCCATCAACATTGTATTTTAGGGGTGAAGACCCACTTACATCCTACTATCTTTTTTCCTTTCGGCAAATCCAAGAGATCCCAACTATTGTTTTTCTCAAGAGCATTAATCTCGTCCAGTACAACGTCTCGCCATTCAGTGATTTCTAAAGCCTCATGTACATTGGTTGGGATCTTAATGTTGTCAAGATTAGTAACAAAATGACAATAATTATTAGAGAGTTTTGCATAAGAGACATACTCTTGAATAGAAGGTTTGGTGCATGTACGTGACTCTTTTCTCAAGGCAATAGGTAGATCCAATTTTCCTTGGTTCACAAGACCTTTCACTAGAGTTGAGAGTGGTAAGCTGCAGGTACAATGGTCTTTTCTATCCCTTTGTTCTTCTTGGAGTAAATTTTCGCCCATTTTTTTGTCATGAAGAGTGTTCTTATCTTGCTCATTAATTTTAGAAGGCATTGAGGATGAATCAGTGACTATTTTTTTGGATTTAAGGAAGTCGAAGGTAGTGTTATAGGGATAGGAGGTGGAACAAGTTCTGGAATAACATTAACAGGTTGAGATTCACTCATGGTATGAGTCACGGACCACGGTTGGGAAGGGGAGGGCTGAACACAATTTTTTTTAATTATAATACTTATTAGGCTATGCCAGCCTGATAAGTCTATCAGGCTTATGTATCAGCCTGTGCCTGGCACGATTAATAAATCAGGCCTTGTTAAAAGCCTTGGCCTAGCCTGTTAGCATATCAGGCTAGGCTTTGACCAGGTGAGGCCCAGGCCCCTGATAGGCCACTTGGCCTGATTCCACCCCTACTCAGAACACACCTAGACATGCATGGATGTATGAAAAATAAAGACAAATTAAATTCATGGTTTTAGTTTGAAAAAATGGCGAATCAATACTAGTAATTATAATCAACCCAAAATATGCAACAAGTTGCTCCTTTTCCGCCTATGTATAAATTCTTTTTAATCCAGTTGCATAACTCTATAAAAAAATTAAAATTAGTTAAAAATAAATAAGTATGTAAAAAATATATTTATTTTTTAAAAATGTCTTTATATATGAACGTAAAAGAGGGTAATAATGAATAAATAATAAAATAGCCTAACTCTTTCTTAAAACAATAATACATGGCTATGTATCCTAATTTGATATTAAGACATGTAAATGTTCATCAGAAGTAACTTTATTTTTGAAGTCAAAAATAATATTTTAAATACAATTTTTAATTAAATATTTACAGAATATTTTATTTACATTCTAATATAATTATTTAAAAATATAAAAATTGGCCATCAATTAATAGTAGTAGCATATATCAAACTATAATATCGATATAAAATATTTGTTAAAAAAAATTATACATACAATCCTCAAAATCGTGAAGCTGATTTGTCATTTTCGGAACAGTTAATATTAGATATTAGAGCTACCTAATTACAAGAATATACATTGCACTATTTCATTTCCGCGCGTTATGATTGAACGAGGACAAAATCAATAAATGAGATGAATTATGGCTAAAGAGAAATAAAAAGGATGAATTATTACATTTCGGTTATGATACATCGAACTAGCTAAATAAATGATGAATTGGTTTGTCCATCATCCACTTGCTTGTCCATTTATAATAAGATGAGCAATGTTGTGAAATTCATAAACTTAAACCAAAAACAAACTCATAATATAGACGGAAATAAAGATGGGTTATGACGAAAATTTGTTTTAAATTTTTTTGTTGAAAAACAATATTACTCTAAAAATTTGTTTAGGTTTCAGTGTCGTCTTGAAAGATTCAAAACACTGCAATGTTGATCTGTACTGTTCAGCGTTAGCTTTTTAACCGAATAAAATAACATTACTATGCTTTAAAACTAAATATTTGTTTGGATTGGTTTTTAAAAATAGTTTTTACAAATTTTGAAGTAAGTATGTAAGAGGAGTTTTGTCTCGACTTGTGCAAATCTCAATTTGAGAAATGAAAACAAACACCCCCTAAATAAAAACTTTTTTGAGCCAATTTATATATTAGCCCTTGAAAATAAAAAAAGGTAAAGAGTATTAAATATGGCTAGATATTAGAGTTATTTGATCTTAAGGGACTGTTTAGTATGAGGGGAGGGAAAATAAAAATTTTAAGAGTTAAATTTAAAAAAAAATTGAAAAAGTGGGATTATAAAATTTTAATAAAAAATATATAATAAAAAAAGTGTAAAAAAATAATTTAAAATTTTTAACCTCATTTCTTAAATGTTTTTAAATTCAATTTATAAAAATTTTCCTTACCTTCTCACCCTCCAAATCTCTCGTAAAAAAAATAGAATCCAAATTTAAATAGCCGATGTGACAACTTGTCAATATGGGAATACTGAATAGTTTCAACGTTCCATAAATGTTCAGCGATTGTGATTTTATGATTCTCCGCACGCCAACTTTTACGCGTAACCTTCACTCCACTCCACATTTTCTTCCTATATTCTCATCCTCCACGTACGTTGTTGGCGAAGCTTTTATCAACTTTTTCACGACATATATATCATTTATAAATCCTCAACATTTACACTAATTATATGAATATACTATAAATTAATATTCGGTGTAATGATATTGTTGCTTCTTACAATAACTACTTGGTCAATGAAGAGGACACATAAGCTTTGATGCTCCTGGATACTCATTCGTTTTCTTGATAATTTTGAAACCATTTTCAAAGGTTATAGGCATTTTTAAACCTTAAAAAAATATAATTTTAAATGAATTTTGGATAAAAATATATAGATGCATATTTTTTACCCTTAACATTAACCTTTTAATTATTTATTGTTTTAATCTAATAATTTAATTATTGATTAATTTTGTAATTTTTTGTGAATCTTACCTACGGAAGGTGATACATATTAAAAATAATATTCGTTTTAATAAACATTATAATTGGCAAATGCCTTGTTGTATGATGCATGTCGATGATTAGGTTAAAAGGCATTTTTATCCTAAAAGTTTGCACCGATGAGTGATTTTGCTTTGAAAGTTTTTTAAAAGGACAATTTTACGCTATAAGTTTTTCAAATGGCGTAATTTTGCACCCCTTAACTGTTAATTTCGTTGATTTTAGCAATTAATTAATCAAATATGCTAAGTTAAAAGCCCACGTGTTATCCACATTATTTTTTTAAAATTCAAATCTTCCCCAAAAAATTCATATGTCATCCAATACATTTTTTTGAACTTTTTAAGAAAGATTTGCATCTTAAAAAAATGACGCGGATAGCGCGTAGACTTTCAGCTTAGCTTATTTAATTAACTAACGATTAAAATTAATGAAGTTAACGGCCAAAAGGCAAAATTGCTTCATTTTATGAACTAATAGGGAAAAATTGCCTCTTGAAAAGCTTTCAAGACAAAATAGCCCCTTGGTGCAAATTTTCAGGACAAAAATGCCCTTTAACCCATGTTTTCAAAGAAGTAAACTTTTCATCAATGTTCTCATGACATTAAGTGATGTGAACTCTTTTGAATGTGAAAAATCATAGGTTCAATTGACCTTATTTAAGTCGTCAATATATACTCTAATTAGGACAGGAAGCAAACACATATTCAAATTGATTCTCGTGGCACCTTTGATCATATGATGTAGCATAATCCATATTTAGGATAATTAGGCTTCTTATCTCGCGTCCTATTTTGGTCCATTATATTTAGCAAGAAGATGGTTCATTTTTCTTTACGATTTTTAGGATAATTAGGCCGCTTGGACATAACTTATACTACCTTCCATCTTTGTATAATAGATGATTAGGGAGATTAAATTTAGTCTAAAATATAAGACATCGATTAACATTATCTCCCAAATTTTTTATTTTTTTCAAAGTACGCACACATTAATTAAAGAGTTTTGGTTCCATAGTAATATGATGAAATATGATAATTTTGGGAAAACGATCAATATTTGTTATAAATAACTGCTACAACCGACTTTTTTAATTTACCCAAATTAACTAACTAACTATCCTATTAAAGATTGCGGTTCATTGTTGTTTAATTTTTTTCAAAAAAATAAAATAAAAGATCAGTTCACTTTTTCTTTTGGGGCAGAGATGAGATTTCAGAAATGAAACGTCAATTCTCAACGTGACAAATCAAGCTCCCAACTTCACTCTCATCCTCACATCAGGTCACAACTCCCCCTCAAAAAAAATAATAAATAAATAAAATTCCTTCATAACAAATAGGACGAAAAGTGACATTTTTGGGAAAAAAAAAATCTAATCTGACCTGTCCATTCCCACACAAATGCACTATGCAACGACCAAGTTCTCCCATCCGACTCAGCAACGCGTGATTGACGTGTCAGATGGATCCTTATCTCGCACGTGGCGAAAAGTCGTGACACGTGGCAACGATCACTTCCTTGGTCCCTTCCATCCTATAAATACAGCTCTCACTCCTTACGCTTCCCTCACTGGTCGTCCGACATCTTCTGCTCCTTCTTCGATTTCTCTCTAGCCTCCTTCCCTCTGATACTGATCCTTTCTTCATCGATCGTCTTGGTTCTTTAATTTCTATTTCTCTCTTTTGAAAGGGAGACAACAGAGAAGAACAATGAAGGAAAGCGCAGGAAACCCTCTTCATCTCAAGTCTGTTAACCACATCTCCCTTGTCTGCAAATCGGTGGAAGAATCCATTAACTTCTA
>JBAGKO010000003.1:8066948-8081991 GCA_037177275.1 Acacia concinna | reverse complement strand
TTTGCACTAACTGTTAAAAAAACTAATATTCACTGCTGAAAATATTAATGTTGATAGTTGATATTTACAAGGGAAATGATCAAAATTGCTATACTTTGATTACTTCCATGCTAAAAGTAATCCTTAAAAATATCCAGATGCCCATAATGGATACTTCCAGACAAATTGTACCTTAACCCAAAAATATAAAAAGAGGAAGGTGGAGGAGGCAGTCACCTATTTAATATGGTAAAAAAAATTTTTACAATCCTACAATAAGAAATATACTCTATTGAACAATAATGTATCAAAATTTATTTCAAAATTATATATTTAAATCTGAATACTATTGAACATGATTTATAATTATGTTTTGAATAACTAAAATTTATTTCCAAATAATATATTTAAATAATATATGATCTTTAAAAACATACATTCTTTCAAATTATAGCTATCATAAAATAAATGTTTATTAAAAGATTTTAATAAATGTAGAAAGGCATTGTAAGATTTTATTTCTATCACACCATCTAAGTCAAATTTTATTTAAAAGTCTGTTTTGAATAATTATAATTTATTTATAAATTTATTTAAAATTTTAAGGCTAGGAGGGCGAAGAGATAAAATAAGGTTTGGTTTAAAAAAATGAAATACCATATGTTTATATCTGTATTAATAATAACATTATATAGAGTCATATGCATGGTCTATTAGAGGGAGATGTGGCTTGCACAAATCCCAATAAAAACCACTAGCTTATGAGCATTAACTTATAGGCTTATAGTGAGTCCAATATAAGACATTTAGCTTGTGAATAGTAATTTAGTGGAAGAGTATATATATATATATTACCAATCTCTGGAAAACAACAAGGAGGGTAAACCCTACCATTTGTAGAACCATGAGCCTGACCGAATTACAAAATTGTCCTTGAACAATCCCTACTATACAACTATTACCTCTGGTCTTAAATTTAAAATACAATTAATGTTTTTTTTAAGAAATAAAGAAAATTAGGTAAGTTAGTTAATAATAACTTATGTCGTCTATTATTTAATTATATATTAGTTAATATAAGTTGGACAAATTAGTTTCATATAACAAATATAAATATAATTATTTAAAATTAATTTATTTAACTTCCTTAATATCTCAAAAAGAAAATTAATTGGGTACCAAAGGTAATATATATTTCTTACCAAGTAACAATAGAATAATAAGATCTATAATCTATTAGCAAAAAGGGGGGAAAATGACTCATAATCAATAAGTGGTTTGGTTTAATGGAAGGTGGTTAATTTATCATAATGTGATGAACTAAAATTCATATCCTACCCAAAAAAGTGATAGAGCCTCTAACAAGGCAGTCTCCTATAGCATGTACTTAGAAAAATAATAATAACAGCAAATACACATACACATATATTGCATTTGTACATGTTCCCCTTGAAATGCATATGTCATAGTGACAGTGCTTAAAATTCCCTTTTAGGACAAAATCATTAAAAATATAGGTCTTGGTTGAATTAGTTATTTCATGCAGTGTCTTCCCGAGTTCATGGATGATGATTCATGAGTCTGGGATGGACTCTATTCATGAGGCGGACCCTTTTAGTGAGAAGAAGTGACTTAATTCCTTTTTCGTTTATATTTACTAATAAATTTTTTTATCTACCCAAACTTTTATGGGTTAAGGTGTAAAAAATATAGAGCCGGGAAAATAAGGCAAGCCGGCCCTTTTAAGCTCGTCTAAGTTAAGGGTTGAGTTTGTATTTTTGAAGTTGAAAATGAAATCGGGTCTATAAAAGTCAGCCCTGCAGGGTTTCAGACTTAAATGGGCTAGTCCTTCTAATTTTTTTTTATACTTTACATAATTTATTTTGAACAAAAACTCTAACCCATTAGGTCATTACCCAACAAGACAACAGGGAACATACACATTAACACACCCACACCACACCCCACACACCACACACCACACACATTCACAGACTCACTCACACAGACTGACGAGACGAGTGACGACATACACTAGAGTGACTAGACACACACCATGTTGCAAGCTTGCGAGTTGCAATCCAAAATGTAGGAGCCGTAGTGGAGAAGAAGAAAATGATAGTCATCCCCATATTGATTAGTGATAGTGTTTGGCTCTTTATGTTTTGTGTGTGTTATTTATATTTGTAGTTTATTGACATATGACAATGATATACCTTAAATTATGTTGTTTGTTTGTTACATACTTACATATTGCGTAAATTTTAGACTTTATATTGACACAATTTATGTGTTAAATTAGGATTTTAATTGTTATAATTTATTAATTTTATTTCTTTAAAAATGTTGAAAAAATGTTTAAGATGCTTCCGGCCCTAGCCCTATCACTCTCAGTCTGAGCTTTAAAAAACTTATGTTTTTCTTAAGTTGAGCTTCAACAAGCCATCCTTTTAGGGGCCTAGCCCTTCCCTAATTCCAAGCGCTAAAAGAACGAACATGTGATTATTCCTTCAAGTGTGCCTTTTTTTAGAGTAAAAGTAGACATATGATTATAACATATGAGCAAAAGTCACGTTTTCCATTAAAGTCAAAATGTTGACCATTAAATATAAGTTTTTATCAATATTAATGACCTGGATAATAACTTGGAATATTTAAATGCGGACTAAGAAGGAAACTTTAAAAAAAATGAAGGGTTAATTCCTAGGGTTTATTTGCAAACCTACATAATAGAGAGAATCAGAATATGGTAATGCTTAGACCCAATATAAAGGAACTCAATCACTACATAACCGATAGACTTGTACATACAAAATTGGATGAATGATAGAGTGATTCAAAATTAGCAAATGAGATCTTAAAAGAGAATTAGAATTTGGTGGTGCTTGAACCCCAGCAATTGATGTCTATGACTTTCTTCTTGCACTCCTCCTTGCTTCTTTTATCCAACAGAAGACAAAGTCAACAATTTATTGGCCTGGCTATAAGATATGAGATTGTTCTTGGCGTGAACTAAAAACCTCATAGGATGATTCCACTTGCAAAACCCTAATTGATCTTTCAATGCCTCCATTGCTTCAATGCTTAAGGCCACAATTCAAGTCTTCCTTCTATAACTCATGATCGATTAGTTTTATGACGAAGATGAAAAATAGAGAGTAGTGATAATGAAGTAATTTAAGGTGACTGCGTGTTGAATCGATGGTGACAAAGATGGGTTAAGGTTTGGTATATATATGGTGATATGTTGGGTGGAAAATCTGGAGACGCTTTGAGCTAAAAGTTAAGAATGAGAAAGCAAAACTAGGGGTTGTCAATGGAATGGCAAGAAAGAAAAAGCCAATTTAGGAATTTCTGACCTTCAAAATTATAAATCAAAGCTAAGTCACAATCTAGGCCATCAATATTAGTAAAAAAACTTATATTTAATGATCAACGTTTTGACTTTAACAGAGACTGACTTTTACTCCTATTTTATAATCACATTTCTACTTTTGCTCTCAAAAAAAGCATTTATTGCTGGGCGTACTTGAGGAATAATCACGTATATTTTTACACCTTAACCCAAACATTTATAGTAACTTTTGGCATAATAGGCAATATCTTTGTTTCTTATTTGTTCATTTGACCGATGGCTATGTTGTACTTGCCATATTAATATGGGAAAATTTCACCTAGGGACCACATAAGAGATTTAATATGAATCAATCCCACAACATTCTGAAACTTCAGTTTAGTCCCAATGATTGCAATTGAAATTAATTTTTTAGGTGAAAATACCTTGTTGCTCTTGTCATTTGTTCAACAAAATGTATCACTTGTTTATCACCATTTTTCACTTGTTCATTGGTTCAGTTTACATGTTTATGGGCCACGAGAACATGTTAATCAAGGGTGATCACTTAAACCAATTATAAGAATGTGTCACTTGTTCATCACTGTTTTTCACTTGTTCATTAGTCTAGTTTACATGTTCATGGGCTAAGAGGACTTGTTAATAAAGGGCGATCACTTAAGCCCGTTATAAGAATTTGTCACTTGGTTATCACCGTTTTTCACTTATTCATTGATCCAGTTTACTTGCTCATTGGCAGAGGCAACAAGATCTTTTCGTCTAAAAAATTAATTTCAATTGCAATCCTAGGAATTGAATTGAAGTTTTAGAATGTTGTAAGATGGATTTTATATTAAATATGTTCTGTGGTCCTAGGTGGAATTCTCTCTATTAATATTCCAAGTTCTAGTCCTATTAGACATAAGTATTGGATAGGTTTTCCTCCCTATCCCAAGTTTTAATAAAGCGGCTTATGTATGTGAATTTACATCGCATGAACTTTAGTTAGTTGGTTTTTTATGAGACATTTAGACATATCTTAGCCGTATCATACTTTCAAAAAATTAAGTAAATAACGTTAGATACTTGTTGCTTTATTATTGTTTGTTGCTAAAATACTTATGTCTATTTGTAAATTCTCTTATGAACACTTGTGAAGTTTTCTATGATGAGCTCTCATAATGTAAATTGATATTAGTACATTTTAATATAAGCACATATTATTATACTATTAATAGTTGTTAAAAAGTACGTGTACTTTTAAATTTTCTAACATAACTTGTTAGCATATAAATTTGGATGCCACGTTTATTACATACAAATTTTTGCATCATAAGATTAAATGTGCCTGATGACTTGACGTTATAATTTTTTGCTAGCGTCAACTTTCTATGAAAACAAAAATCAAAAGCATTTCAATCATTTGCCATTAAAAAATTATTTCATTTCTGTCCGTGAATGCTTTATTGAAATAGTCTTTTGAAATGAGGATTTTGTAACTTTTCTGACTTTACCTTAATATAAGATCTATTTCGTCAGTAATTTGCACTAAGATCTTGTGTTGAGAACCAGAGGTAGTATTTACTAATGAGCTAAGTTTACAAGAGGATGAATTAAACCACAACTACACGATCGCTTGCAATTTGTTACTGATAAATTAGTTATATAGAAGGCAGCCATATACTATATAATCATATTTTCTTTAGTGTGTTTGCTCAAGAGATAGGATAAGAGGGTCCAACTCTTCCCAGATGTCCTGTGCATTGAGAAAATTACTGGTCTCTGGAAAACAATGAGGAGGGTGAACCTTACCATTTGCAGAGCCATGAGCTTGCCAACAGTATGATCTTATGTCTCCTCCACAGCCTAGTGTGAGAAAAACATCTTCCAGGTATAATCTTTCACAAGGAGAGACGTCACTGCAAGCAAATTTTATAGCTTCCTCTGTTGCTGAAGTTCCTTTGATACCAATGAAGGATATATCTTCCACCTTCACAGCTGAAGTCTGTTTTCACTTAAAATAATGGATGTTCGTTACAAAACTTCACGTTCCAAAGCAGTATCATAGGCAAAGTATAAACATTTTTCATACGGCTCTTGAAATGAAATGAAGGGTAGAGTATTACTATAAGGTTTTAAAGAAGGGATTTAATCACCCAAAATCAGATAATAACTAACGAGCACGCAATGACAAGTTCTAATGTAGAAAATGACAATAGGTTTATGCTGCTCATTTGTCATTGAGACTTTTTAATTCTTAAATCCCCCTTCCTTGAGATCTCATAGTAATTCTCCCTGAGTCTTTTTGGAGACTGAATATAAAAGTGTACTGTGAGGGGTGATCAGCCAACAGAAAAATTCTAAGTAAAACAAAACAAAGAGTGGCAAAACATTGAGGGAGGGTAATCCCTGAAATGTGACCAGGGAAAAATGTTATACCTGGTTCTGACAAGTACGTGGCGAATCACAGTAAAACTGGTCTATTATAATTGGGTTCGACACATTCTCCATCACAATATTCTGGAAAGTGATCCGGGAAGCAAAACCATGACCACCCTAGTGAAGAAATCATCCGACAAAGTTGATTAGCTTGTGCATCCCTTCGTGACAGAAGAAATGGAAAGTGCTTCAATCTTGTAAACATGGTCTTACCTGCCATGTTTTGATCCTCACCCCATTATCAGTTCGATAAAGATAAGATTCACTAACCATTACGTCTTGTACCTTCTCAAATGACCCAGATTTTCCTAAGCTTCCAATGCTGAAGAAGAAGTTTTGGTATTACTTAACACGTTGGTGCTTCTTAATGTGTCTAAAAGCATACTCAGTGGGTTAAAAAACATGACTTTCACCTAATGCCATGGCCTGGACCACAAGTGATGTTTCTGATCTTCACCCACGAAGAGTTGCTAACTATCGAGATACAATCATCTCCTGACATTAAACAAGATGACTATGATAATAAATAATTTCCCCTGGTTCCATTACTGATTGCCGATAAACATGGTGTCATTTGGCTATTTATGGCTCATTTTGCATTTGCATGTGCATTTTCTTGCCACTTTCATTTCCCTAACAGCATCATGGAAAATCGCTTAACTGCTTAATTTGAAACAATTGGTTTCAAGTTAGACAGAAAAAGCTATGCATAAAGTACAGAAAAAGTATGAACAAATTGACAAGAATGTCACATTCAACCAGTTACTTAAGCAGAAAAAACTTATCAGGAAACTCCTAATTCAAAATGATCAAAATCAGTTATTATGTGTTGTATTAAAGCTAATGTAGAACTTTTCTAAAGATTATAACACACCTGTCCTAATTAAGCTCTCCTTGACCTCTATACTTCTTGTTCTACTAATGTGGATTCCATCAGTATTAGGGCTGGAAGCATCAGCCAAAACTTTAAGCTTTGATGCGACAACTCTCATACAGCTAGTGAATGCCATGTGCATTTTTTGGCTGTTTAGGATCACAAGTTCTCTAACCTTCAGATTCTTGCATTTATGAAAGGTGATGGCCTGCAGTGTAAATAATTAGATTTCTATTCAAGCTAATAGATAGATGATCAAGTGGAAAGCGTTGGAGCGGAACTAACCGTTGGAGCAGGTCGACATGGCTGCCAAAGAAAATTCGGAGTCACTTAAAAGCTCCACACCCAAAACATATAAATTATGTTTTGAAAGAAAAAAGGGACATTAATCTTAATATAGGGAGGTAGGCATACATTTGATGACTTGGTCTTGCAAGATTTGTCCCACCATTTCTGTCCCATTCCATTGATTTTGCCTCCACCTTCTACAGTGAGATATTTCACGCCATGGAAGTAAAGCCATTTTCGTGGATTTAAACCATCCCAGACTCCAGGATCTTCAGGGGCAACTATTGTACCTAAGATCTTTCCAAATATTTAACAAAGGTCATTCAGAGATGTAGTTGCTGGAATTGAACTAGAATATCTAAATAGATGTATTTCTTTTATGCATACTTTTAAAGTGATCTTAGATCTGCAAGGCCCTCCAATATCAATTGGATAAATCAGAAATTCCCTTTCAGGTGGGAATAGGATAGTTATTCGTCCAGACATGGAACAAGCAGTATTCCAAACTTCTTCCAATGCCTGAAAGACGAAAAAGGGGAACAACAAAAGATGTTAAGAAATGGTTTAATAATATCATGGTGCCTGAAAGTTGAGTAAGCAAATACATATTTCTACTTTGTTTTATCAGAGAAATTTTCAAAAAATTTCTCACTTTTTCCAACAGGTAAGAAAACTCAACAGCAGGAACATCAATTAATAACCTCCTGAAAATCTTTTAGGTCACACCATATGAAGAAAGACCTCAATACAAGTTTTAGGGGGGGAATCACCTTTTGACATTTTTATACACCCCTTCATAGTTGATTAGTCTTGTTCTTTATAGAACAAGTTTTCCTGAGAATCTCGCATATACTTTCTTTGGGTAAAAATTGTTAAGTATTTAAACAAATTCATATACTATCACAGATATTCAAGTAGCAGTAGTTTCTCAGTAAACCTTACTTAGCAGTAGATTATCCAAGAACTCTTACTTGGTGACAGGATTTACAGCTAAAGAAACATTTTTTCCAACTCATGGGTACTAATGATGCTATGATACCTCAAAAGTTGAGGCAATCGTAAGCAACCAAAAAAAAAAAAAAACTTATTTTTCAGAAGCGAATAATAAAATAGAGAAAGGTAAAGTTACAGAAATAACTATCATTACCTTGGAGTCATTATGAAGGCCATCTCCTGCTGCCCCAAAATGAGCTACAGAAAGGACCCGTTTATGAGTGGAGCGGGCAGACACCGACCCGGAACGTGGAAGCTGTATTACAGCATCTGATCCTTGGGTGTGATTTAAGTGTAGACAAAGAAGAAGGAAATGAAAGGAGATAATTATAAATGGAGAAGAAGACGAAAGCGTTCCCAGGTTCTTCATTCTCTGTCGGACCATGTCGGCCGGCAGGGAAGGGATCAGTGGGAGGGAGACAGAGTTTCCGTTAGTTCCCGCCAACTACCAACTTCGAGGTCTCGGTGCAGCTATTCAGCTGACGGCATCCAGGTCCAATAAATAAAGGGATAAGGCTCACTTTTGTATTGGAAGTTACGTATCCAACAGCTGCATATTCAAAAGTTTTTTTAAATCATTTTTATTCTGAAAATAATCACTTATGAGTATTGGGTATCTAAAAATAATCATTTAAAGAGTGTTAAGTATTTGAAAGTTTTTTAAGATTATTTTTGCCCTAGAAGTAACTACCCAGAAGCATTGGGTATCGAGAAACTTTTCAAGGACCATTTTTACTTGGCAAATTTACGTTGGCCGTTAGTCAATGTCAAATTTGATTGTAAAATGACATCATAAGCTGAAAAGTTTCACTGTCATTATCCAAATCTCATATGGTTCCACCATCATGATCTTCAAAGCAAAACCCAAATACATATCCAGATCACATATGGTTTGACCATCACGATCTGCTGAATCTTTAGATATTTTTTTCTTCCTCAACTTATGATCCAAAGGTTTATCTCTAATATTAAAACAATATTCCCCAAAATATCTTTCTTTCACTCTTTGATTGTGCTTGAATCCTAAAGACAATGAAGAGATCCCAAAATATAGTTACTCTCACTATCATGATTCAAATCGCATATAGTTTGACCATCACGATCTTTAAAGTACAACCCAGATCCATATCAAAATTGCATATGGTTTGACCATCACGATTTGCTAAATCTTTAGATATTTTTTCGTTTTTCAACTTATGATCTAAAGGCTTATCCCTAATATTAAAATAATATTCCCCCAAGTCCCTTTTTCTTACTCTCTGATTGTGCTTGAATCTCAAAGACATTGAAGAAATCTCAAAATGTAGCTACTCCCAAATTTAACGGTCAAATTTGACATTGATTAACGGCCAGAGTAAATTTGTCGTGGCAAAAATGGTCCTAAAAAAACTTTTGGATACCCAGTACTCCTTGATGGTTACTTCCGAGATAAAAATAATCCTTAAAAACTTCTGAATACCTAACGCTCCTAAATGATTACTTTCAAAACAAAAGTGGTACTTATCCCATAAATAAATACCGACTACTTTTTTCAATAAAAAATTTTCTTCCTATTTTAAATATAAAATTCAATTTATTTTTTAAGATATTAAAAAATAACATAAATTAATTAATCATAGCATACATGTAATTAAAGTATAAATAAGTTTATAAGTCATATAAATTAGTTTAAAGAATAATGAAAAATATAAATACTTTAAAAAAATTTATTTTGTTTGTCTTTAATAACTTTTCAAATGAGTTAACTAAGTCACATGTTAAGAATTAGGAGAATACCAACTACGTATTTTCCTATTGACAGTATACAATTTTTTGTTTATCACTTAATTTTACAAAATATTTTTTTAATTAAGGTATTGTAGGCTATTAAACATGGAATGTTTAATTTTGCTTGAAAAAAAGAATGCGTGTAAAGTATGAGCCATGTTGTTCATGCCCATATAATAGATTGATGAAAATGAAATTTGCATGTTGGGACATATAAAACAAGAAATGAAAGTGGGAGGAAGGTACCAATGCACAAAAGAACTTTTGTTTTACTCATCTGATCATTGTAGTAATTGTGTGAAGTGATAAATGTGATTACTATATATTTGTCTTCTTTTTTCTTTTATTTCTTTTTTGTTGTTATTTTTTCTTTTTATTTTATGGTTTCAGAATATATAATTAGTCAAAATCTTATCTTTCTTTTTCATGTACGCACCCACTATCCCAAAATTACCCTTTGTCGCATAGAATTCCATGGACTCAAATTAGTCTATACTCGAGGCACCATTAAACCATTTTTTTCGAGCAGCGTCCCTACTACCTATAACCTAATATTGTTGAGTTCCCAAGTTTCAAATTCCGAAAGATCCTCTATTTTATCTTTTCATCTTTTTTCTTTCTTTTATTTTTAATTTAGAGCAGCCCCTAAATTTTTTTATGGTTCTTTTATAATTAAATTCTTTATAAAATGAGTGATATTTTAATATGTTATGGAAAAAAAATGGATCTGTTTTCAATTTTTTTATAAATTTTTAAAGTTAAAACTCTAAATTAAAAAAATAATCCTATATTTTTTAACATGTAAATCTTTGAAAAATCATAAAAAATTACAAACAGATCCGTTTTTTGCCCGTAATATATCAAAATGTCACTTATTTTATGTAGAATCTAGTCATAAAAAAGCTAAAAAAAACCCAAAGGAAGGAAAAAGGATGAGAAGATTCATTCCCCTCAAACTCAACACCCTTATTAAGAAATAACAACATTTGTCAGGTGATTTAACTGTTGGATGGTCAAAATCATATTCACTCCAATTTTAAATATAAGATTTAATTAATTTTTTATAAAGAAATTAAGAAATATAAATAAATTACTTAATCATATTATATGTTATATATCATTATATTATATATCAATTTACAATTTAGGCAAAATAATTTAAAGAAAAATAATAAATTTAAATATTTTAAAGTAAATTAATTAGCTTTCTTAATATTCTCCAAAATGTCAATTGGATTTTATATTTAGAACAAGAGGATTAAGGTCACAAAACCAAAACAAGAAGAAAATTAAAGTGAACAGTTAATAATCTTGTCATGCAAGCTGCTCTTTTTAACAAGATTTATGTTCCTCGGGGAAATTACTAAAAAAAACACAGTAAGAATATTCATTTCCCAAATGCATCTAAAATTTGCCTAAGACACATCTCTTTCAAAGCGTGAGGTTTATGGGCGGATCAAACCTACAATATTTCATTGATAAAACATCTGCACATAACTCAATATATACTACTTCCTTTGTTTCTATTTATAAGACTCAATTGACTTTTTTGAAGAATCCTAAAAAATCCTAAGAAAGTTAATTATATTGCTTAATCATATCATATATCATATTTTATTACATTATATATTAGTTTATAAGTCAAACAACATAATTCAAAGAAAAACGATAAATTTTAATGTCTTAAAGTAATATAATTAGTTTTCTTAAGATTCTCTAAAAAAGTCAACTGAATCTTATAAATAAGAACGGAGGTATTATTGTTTACCATTGAAGAAGAGTTGTACTCGTTAATAAGAAACTTAAGTCCTCAAACAAATTTGGGTACTTTTAAACAATAAATATTTCTACCGGGGACTTTTCAGCAATTTTCCTCCACTTCTTCTAGCACGAAACATGCCCGGCTATTATTTACCTTATCTTATTTCACAATCTAACCCCTTTATGATTTTAATCACATTTTCATGATTTTTTAAGGTCTTAGAAGTTAAATAAACACATCACAAAAATAATAAAAGCCTGGGGTTCGCGTGCATTGCGTTTCTCACGCCCAAAGAAAAATTCATGTATGTTATTTTATATAATAAAGTTTATGTGAATTGTGTCACATAGTTTACATGAGCTAGATTATATTTTTGGATTCAAAGTGCTCTTACAAAAAGTATTTGAAGATTGTCCACTAACAAAATTCTTACATCATCAAGATTTGAATTTACAAACTCATAGCTATAACTGAATCCTTTTATCAAAAAGACCAATTTTTATTGGCAATTCATATATGTTTTTGGGTGCTCTGAACAAAATGTTCTACAATATCCATATTAAAAATTTAGACACACATGGTCGTGTCAAGTGTTGTTTACCATTCAATGCTATTTTTATGTCATTTTGTTGCTTACAATATAAAAGTTATTTCTCAGAATAATTAATCTAGCCCCTTAGTAGTTATATGTTTTTGTATAATTTTTAATTTTTTAAAATTTATATGTGTTGAAATATGTCTAGTCCACCCTTGGTGGATTAGGGACTATTATATAAATATGCAAACTATATGGGTACAAGAAAAGAATTTTATTATTTTATTTAAAATTTAAATTCAAATAACTTTCCTACGTTATATATGGGAAGATGTTTGAGTTCTGGAAATACGGTGGTTTACGTTTACCGTAAAAGCAAAATGCTCTCTTTGGTCATCTCTTTCTTCTTCTCTGGTGTATCTTCCGTTTCGAATTGGTGCTTCAATCTCGTGTGGGTACTGAACGAATTGACCGGATTACAGGTACGCCTGAATTCCTACAGTGGCATCAAAGCATGTGTTTTTCCTGAATTTTTTTCTGAACATCTGAATTGCCATGAGTATGATACTCTGTCTGCCATTAATATGAAAGAATGATTTTGCGTTCATTTTTCTGTTATTGGCTTCTGCAATACCATGATCTACATGAATGAGTTGTATGCATCTAATTTATTATGCAAATTTTTTTTTCGATTAGACAACATGTATTTCTGTAAAGTTGCATGAATTTTTGTGTGTGCATGTTGTGTTTTTCAGTTAAGAAGATATGTATCCTCTTATATTACACATGCATAAAATATATAGAGGATATGTATAGCAAATCCAAAGGCGACAGTGAACAAACAAGAACAATTATTCATGCGCAACCAAAAAACAAAACTGAATGGCTGTTGTTTCGAATTTGGGTAATTCAAAACCAAACTGATTTAGGGCATAAAACTAGTCCTATTAATTGTCACAACCATGTAAAAACCAGAAAACAAGGTTAGACAACACGTAGAAAGAGTTTCAAAAGCTGACAGAAACGTAACTGAACAAAAATGACATTGGGTTGCTTGAAAACAGAGGTTTTAGGCCATGAAAATAGTTTCATTGCGTATATCTCAAAAAAAATGAAGAAAACGAAATCAAGAACGTCAAAACGGATGTCAGACGACCAAGATACGGAGGAGAGAAATTTTTGGGTTGCGAACCTAACCTACGATCCAACTGGGTTGGACCACGACTCGGATGGAGGTTGAAGACAACCTCCAGCCCTTATACAATGTCGTTTCAGTGTCACTTAAAAAAACTGACGGGGGCGGGTCCAGTTAGACCAACCTGAACCACCCACCAAAAAGGATTGGGCTGATCGGGTAGCCGACCCGAATCAAAAAAAAATTTAGTTGGCGGATTAGGCCTGACCCAGTTTGAAACAAAAAAAAGTTTGGGCCTCCAGGATTTTTTTATTTTTCTGGAATTAATTCTTCTTAGGATCCTAGAAGGGGCATTTTAGCTCCGATTAAGACGCGATTTGTTTTTTAAAATCCCTAAATTCAATATCTTTCTTATGATATACTTTTTTTTGGGTATATTTTGGAGCAAAATAATATATTTTTAAAGATTTTAGTGTTATTTTTCCTAATTTTTGAGTTTGAAAATCTAAAAATATTTGTATTAATTTATAATTATTTTATTTGACATAATTATGAACCTAGATAGTTCTAAAAGCACTAAACCAAAAGATTTAATCTTTTGGATGATAAATTGTGTTGAAAAACATATTTTTTTAGTATGAACTACTCTATTGTTTTGTGAGAAAACAAAACTATTTTTTTTTAGGAATATAACTTTTTGAGAAATGGATAAAATAGGGATTTACTCATTTAAGGTTGAGCCATAAGAAATTACCTAGAGGGAAACAATCCTTAAGAGGATTTAGATAAAGATAATTCAAAGTAAGGTTCATTTTTTAACCCGAAATGGATTAAAAAGCTCAAATAAAAGAGGATTTAAAAGATCATTTTTAAAAGAAAAAAGTTGAATCTCTTAAATATTGAATTATGAGAACTAAAAATCTTAAGATTTAAGTCATGAGAAACCTCATGGAGATGAGAGTGAGGGATAAGATACTAAAGGGATAGTATCAAATCAAAGCAAAAAGGAATCTCTAATGGAAAAATTTTTGTGACACCGAAACTCCAGATAATGATAGAATTCGGAAGAATGATGCGCCTCAAATGGAAGAGCTCACTTCCTAAAAGAAGAAAAAACTTAGGCCCAATCCAACTACAAACAATAAAAGATTATAAAAGACTTAAATGCAAATACTTAAAGTTTCTGTAAAGAAACAAATACAAATTGTATAAGACATTTTAAATATATCTTCAAGAAATTAGAGACAATTTGAGAAATGATTAAACATAGGACATGAAATTCTTACAACCTTAAAAATAATGGTTATTAAGAAGTCATTTAATTGGGGTGGTTGAGAACCACATAAGATTTTTCCTTTTTAAGTTTTCGTTTTTGGTTGGAAATTACATATGAAAAATTGAGGTGGATATAGAACAACAAAACCTATTGACTTATTCTAAAATTCCCAGTTCATAAGACATTAAGATCATAATTATGCAATAAGAGATATGAAAAATTAAATGTAAAATACTCCTGTTAAATAGAAGTTCTTGGAAAATAATATTTCCAAGATAAGCACATGCTCCATCTAACTGGGAGCTAATATTATATGCTCTAAGTGGGAGCTAACATAATATACTCTAACTAAGTGGGAGCCCTTTTCAAAAATTGTGCATTTTAAAAGACATAATTGAGCATATTATATGAAGTACTTGTATGAAATTCTTGATAGATAATAATGGCATTACTTGAATCTGTGTGATGGGAGGTACAAACGTATTCTTCTGATCGTAGACCCAATGGTGTTGTTATTTTTTCTAGTCAAGAATAATACAAATACATGACTATTGTATACTTTAATATGCTATAAAAGTATGTTCTTGGTTAAAAATAATTTCAAATAACACTACATGTGGGATAATTATTGTAATTAAGCCAAAAAAGGCTGTCAAGAACA
>JBAGKO010000003.1:8009691-8034503 GCA_037177275.1 Acacia concinna | reverse complement strand
AGGGATTTAATTGATTGTAATTGGGAATTATAAGAATTAGTTAGTCATACGGTTAGTTAGTTAGTATAACACCGTTATCGCCTATTTCCTATTGTGGCTGGACTATGAGTATAAATAAGACCAGACCCCCTACTGTATGGAGAGTTCTGTTCTGTTTTGTGATCAATAAGAATTTCTGGAGGATTATTTTCAGAATCCTAACCTTCTTCTTCTCTCTTCTATCATCCTATCTTCTTTTCTCTCAATTTCTGGGAAATAGCATAACAAAAATAATCTTCAACCAGAATTAAAAAAAGCAACTTCATTAACATCAATGGGCTTATAATAGTGGCACTTTAGAGTTAAAAAATTTTAACATCTTTAACAGGGTGAGGTAAATAAATAAAAAAGCATATTAATAATACAATAGCTTTTTATCAAGCAGAATCAATTGATATTCAGTTAACCATAAGGATTAA
This sequence comes from Acacia concinna, assembly GCA_037177275.1. Lineage (NCBI taxonomy): Eukaryota > Viridiplantae > Streptophyta > Magnoliopsida > Fabales > Fabaceae > Acacia > Acacia concinna. The sequence continues at coordinate 8,034,045 of JBAGKO010000003.1, read as the reverse complement.
TAAAGTAGCTCTTCTTCTAGGCTCACAGCCACTACATAAGTGCTACTTTATAAATTAACACAACACAATTGCACATCCAGGCCGCATAAACACACATATAGGGGCACATACGAGAGAAAAGACTAGTAATTCCATTCCCGCCATCATTCTACAGGATTAGGACTTCAAAGGATTGGTACACAAGGAAAAAAATGCCTATTCCACTCTGATGCTTAGTTCAGAGTGAAAGGCAACTCCAGGCGACTAAATGAATTAACCTTTTACATCCTATCTTTATTGGTGTTTATTTGGACATAGTATGAACCCACACAACAATGATCCCACGTACCACATTTAATAAAAACAAATGGAAACAAACAAGGGAATGGGAATAAACCGTGCTGTTCTAATTCATTCTAATTGTACTCTTGAATGTCAAATTCAAAAGAAACCAAACGGATTAGCTATTATCACCTTTCGAGAGCATACCTTTTTAATTGACGACTTTGTTCCCCATAACATAGTTGCCTCTCTAGCCATATCTGCCCTTTCCTTTGCCGTTAGCTCTGCCACAGTCGGTTTTTCAGGTTCTTTATCAGAATATTCTAAACCTCTCACTTTAGGATCCAATCTGAATATCTGAACAAGCAGTACCCAAGTTATATGTTTAGTTCCTGAACGGCCACTCAGCCATAAAATCTACCTCTTAAAAAAGAAATAAAAAGAAGCAATGAAGCATGCAATTTACAATTACCTTATTGGCAGCAATAGGCACAACCTTGAGGGAATGGGTTTCTTTATCAAAAACTCCAAGAGCATACATGCACTTCTGTCCAGCAGTAGCCTCGCCGGAATAACTCGTGCCAACAAAATCCACCGGTGACCCAGTAGGGCTCACCACGAGCTGCAACCTTTTGGGCATTTTCTTGTTTCGATAAACCTTAATATTCGTTGATTCGGAATCATTGTCTAAATTCTTCTGAGGATCGAACCCAGAAGGAAAATAACCGACAATGGGAGGGATTTTTTCTGGGTGATCATTGAGGACTCGTACCTTCGTCTGAACTGGCAGGCGCTCCTTTTTCTTCTTTTTCTTCGCCTTCTTTGTTAATGGCTCTAATCCCAGTGGATGCTCTGTATTTTCAACTTGAGATTTTGTGTCTTCGGCATCTGAATCCATTGACTGGGAAAAAAAGACAAGACTCGAGATGTTTCAGTCTTTTAACCACTTACACTGCGTAAGGTATCAGAGCCAAAGATTGAGAGAAGGAACTCGAGGCAGAAGCACGGAGCTGCAAAAGCAGGCAGTATACCTGTTTAGAGGAAGCTGGGAAGATGATAAATGCAGTGGCCAGTGAGGTGAAGGAAAAAGGTGGAATGGGAGAGCAAAGCCGACGCAGGTGTGGGATTGTGGCAGCAAGGAGAAAGAATTCTATAATTAGGGCTGATTACCTGAATGTACAACACGAATTATCTAACCATTTGGTTTGGATCGGGTCGGATCCGGCTGGAAAATTGTGTTTGGATTGCTAAAAAAAAATTTATATATGTTATGAAAATAGAATGTATATAAGATGAAATAGCAAGAGATTAAAGAGAGAAAGAAATAAGAAAATTTTCTCATTCACATATGAATCCATGTATACAATGTTCTCCAAGTATTTATAGGCAAATCATTGTACAGATTTCAACTTTGGTGGCTAGGGACATTGACTAATATAAAGAGTTAGTCTCTCACAATTAATTAAGGTTTAAATCTACCTTGGGAGATATGGCCACATAGTAACTTAGCGCATCAAATATAAATTATCTTCAATAAAGGATTTCACTAATAAGAGAAATCTTATGGTTAGCAGAAAAAACCATTGGAATTGTGGATTTAATTATATTTACATTGACTTTTTTTTGACAGATGTAATTGATTCTTATAACTTTTGATAAATTCCTCTCCTCAAAATTCAAATTGAAAAACGGAAATAAAAAGAGGAAAATTATAATTAAATTCAGCTTAAATAACAAAAAATTTCACAAAGAAAAAAATATATAGCTTATATAAAAAAGGTCTTGAGATAAAAATAAATTACTGTCAGGTTCCGTGAAGTTATTAATGATGCTCCAACTACATTAAAAAGGTTCTAAAATAGAAATAAATTACTATCAAGTCTCATGGAGTTGATCCTGATTTGACTGGGTCAGTGGCCAATCCGAGCTGGTTTCATGGCCGGGTCGGTCTGGATTTAAAAACATGGTAAAAATCTAAAGAAAGTAAAGAATAACTTGACCATTTAACAAAATTCTAAAATTTTTAAGTAGACCTTTTGGCATGATTAAAAATTTGTTCAAATTATAAGTTCATAAAATTTTTTATTTTAAGTTTCAACTGGATTTAATTGAGATATTTTCAAAAATAAATTTAAGTAATGTCACACAAAAATTAATTAATAAATAAATAAAACATTTTAAACCACATAATCATGCTCACTAATTACTAATCAATAACTACTTGAAAGGAATTGCAAAATAAGCCAATCCATTTGTGGATTCATCACGGCTTCTCTCTGCTTTTACCATCCAATTGAACCGTAGAATGCAATGTAATAATGGTAATTGTATTTTCCTCCTTTCCTTTCAAATTTAAAAGATCATATCTATCTATTTTCCTCCTTCTCATTTGCTCTTTTAGATTTGCTTTTACATAGGTTCGTACGCTCAAACTCTGTACACTTTTTATTTATGGGCTGGTGCTTGTTACTTAGGATGGTGTTTTGATAATTGTCGTGTGGGTAAATAATAAATTGTAATATCGGATTAGTAAATTGGTTAAGAAGAGTATTGAGCTTGCACGTATAACAATTATACAGATTATAGGAAACAAACATGTTAAAATCCTACTATTTCTCCCTCCTTTCCTGGAGGAAAGATTCAAATGAATATCAAATAAAAATAGTCGTTTTTTCTTCATGTATATATCCACCTTATTGCATTATTATTATTATTATTATTTTACCCATGAGTGCTACTCACAGCCTCATAGGCTATATTCTATTTGTTCTAACTTCTCATGGGGAAGCTTCCCTGGCATTAACAAGAGGATTCATATGATGTGATGGGAAAAGCTCTGTGCAAGACAAGGAAATGGAGGTCTTGGAATGAAACCCGTCTTAGAGGACATTGAAGATTAAATATCTCAATGATTTTGACTAAAGGATGCAAAGCAAAGCAAGTCTATTCTTGGATTATGAAGGATGCTCTACAGATTTCTCGTATTATTGCAGACAGCCTAATTAAAATGGCAGGTTGGAGATGGAACAATGATTCCAATTGACCTCATACATGAAATGGTTTCCAAATAAAAGATAAAGTTGATAGCAAAATTGAAGGCCAGTAGCTGATCTCTTGTATATAGATTAAATTGCTTAGAATGAGCAGTTAATTCAATCACTTTAAAGGCAATTATATGAGCTGATTTGGAAAAAAAGGCAAGTTTGGGAAATACTTAGCGATGATGAGGGTTTTTACATTACTCCTTAGCAATTTGAATACTGTTAGCATGAAATTGGTAGGATACAGGGAGAGACGGATATACATAGCTTTGCCTCTAAATAAAGAGGCTAAAACTGTCTCAAAGATTTAAACTTGTGACTTCTATATTATATACTCATATTACAACAATCTTTTTTTAGTGCCACTTTTCCCAGGGCCTTGCGGTTTGTATGAGAGCTTTCCATTTAAAGTTAGATGAGATTAACAGTATACAAGAATTAATAGTATTTTGGATTTGGATGGAGAAGGCAAGCAAGGAAAGATGCTGGAAAAAATAATGCTAGACAATTCTAGCAATCACAAATAATTTGGAACTGTGGGGACCTCCTGAAACATAAAATCAAGAGATATAGATAAGTTTTGACGATCTTTAATTATTTTTTATTTCAGTTCAGTCTGTTGGTAGAAATCTGAAAATTTTAAATTTTAAAATTTTGTGAAATTATATGAATACCCATAGATTTTCACAACAACAATATTTCAATTCACAGTAAGAGTATCTCAATTCACACCAATAGAGGCATTTAAGTAATATGCATTCAAGTTGTGAGTTGTTGTGAATTGAGATATTTTTATTGTGAATTGATGTACTTTTATTGTAAAAATCTAGAACCATTAACATAATTTCACAAAATTTTAAGATTCAAAATTTTCAGATTTTTACCTACAGACTGAGTTGAAATTTGTTGATTTAGGAGCTCTGAAGTATCCTTTATCTATTTTCATATTTCTTTTATGAGATTTTCCCTTAATAAGAAGGAAATGGAAGTCAAACTTTGAACAGATTTTTTTGTTTCAATGCTGAAGGAAATGATATTAACCCTACAGTTACAAAAATTTTATGAGTGTTCAATGTTCAAACTATTTCTCATAACTGCTTTCGTTTTGCCTTTCCTTTTCCGGTAGAATCTTCTCTTATTATATATTCCTATATAAGTAATATGTAAAACACTTCTTATCGAATACTTATCTGCTCCTTAATATAATCCATATTCTAGTAGTTAAGTTTAATGTTAAATATAAGATATGATTTTTATATTGTAGTGTTTGTTAATATTTCTTAACTCACCTTTAAGGACGTTTTCTCAGTAATAATGGAGAAAAAGAATAAAGAATTAATGAAGACAGTTATAGTGTTTTAAAAAGGGTTAAAGTGCAATTTATTCTCAACATTTTAGGAGTAGCAATTTTAGTTTTATTTTTTTTAACTCAATTTCAGTCCAAACTTCATTTATTTGGGGCAATTATGTTCTTACTAACAAATTTGTTAAGTTGACTGTTAAGTGATGTGTATTGACAAATGATAAGGCCATGTGGTTGATGAGGTGGATTAAATAAAATGATGTAGCATGCCATTTGAGTGAAATTAAGTTTTTTTTTTAAAAAAAGACGAAGCCCACTCTGTCCATTATTGAAAGCAGGTGTCCTAATTTAGTAACATCATATTCTTTAATTCACCCCATCAGCCACACGGGTTTATCACTGATAAACATATTTCATTTAACAGTCAACTTAATAGATTTGTTAGTAAAGATATGAATTGCCCTAAATAAATAATGTTTGGATTGAAATTAGGGAAAAAATAGGGCTGAAATTGCTTCTCTTTGAAAATATTGGGGTAAATTACATTTTACCCCTTTTAAAAAATACATGTACTAACTGTAGGTAAATATATTTATGTTAAATATAGAAGGGAGTATTATTATGTCTTGTGAGGGGGAAAACACAAAAATTTCTCCGGGTCTGTTATACATAGCATTCAAGTACAAATGGGTCGGATATAAAACCCGCCCCATCAGACCGTCCCTCGTCCACCCGCATGCTGGCGAAATTCACTGCGCATTTCACTGTTGGAGCTTACTTAACTCTAGGGCTTTAGAGCCAAAAATTAAAACCCTTTCCCTCTCTTTGTGCCGGTGACGGTGGCCCTCGGCATCAGACAACAGTCATGGCGAACGAACAAGACATGGGTGGCTGGACCGATCTGCTGCATTCTTCCACCAAGCTTCTTGAACAAGCTGCTCCTTCTGCTCAGTTCCCTCCACTCCAGGTTCAACTCCCCATCTTTTTCTCTTTTACTTTCCGTTTGATTCTCGATGAAATCAAGAAAAAATGTCAAGGTAAGTGTCAAGATACCAGTCTGATGAGTGTCGAGTCCTTTTTCGTCGCTGAGTCCGAAATTTAGCTTCCTTCAGGGGTTGAGTTGTAGCTGAGTGATAGAATCTTCTTGTTGAAAAAAGAAGTTCATTTTGAACTACGATTCTCAATTTTTCGTGCCTCTAGATTCAATTCTCCAATTACAATCTGGGGAGTTAGCTAGCAATCATGGGACGCTTTAGTTTCTGCTTGGTTTCTGGTGGAAGAAGAATAAAATAAGAGCGGTTCTATCCTAAACTTTTATGATATGAAACCTGGCAAGCCTGAAATTCTTCGCTATCCCCCCATTCACTACTCAGCGAATGAAGATAAACAATTGTAGCAGTGTCATTGAGTTTGACAAGAAATTCTTTACAATGAGACTGATACAACACTAATTGTATTTATGCTCCATTTTGTTTTAGTTGGGTTGTTGGGACATCTAACATGGAATATTAAATAAATTTAAGACAATGTAACTCTGGTTAATGCTAACATGGAATATTTCCAATCATGCATTTTTATGGATATGATTATCTACATTTTGGCTGGGAACTGAAATAGCTTCAATATAAATAAATAAATGTACAAGATTCACTCCTTCCAGCTTTATTTGTCACACATTTCAAATTAAAATTTGCTCATAAAATATATATTTTTTGGATTTCTGCAATTTGAATTCTTTTATATTTCTTGCTCAGAGGAACTTAGATCAACTGGAAGCATTATCTAAGAAGCTCAAATCCAAGACCCTAAGGACTGAGGCGCCTTCTCAATCTATTGCTGCTACAAGGTACTTAAGATTTTTTTTCCCAATTGGATTACAAGTGTAAATAGTTGAAGTACTTTATAAAGTTCAATGTAATTATTAATTTGGGACTCTCTTATCTGTTGAAAATATATCAAAATATGTATTCATTTTGTTTCCCTTAATGCAGAAAGAGCTTGCTTGTACATTTCTGATTAATTATTATGACAGCTTTTCAATGTCTGTTGCAATGACAGGCTACTTGCACGTGAGGGGATAAATGCAGAGCAGCTTGCACGGGATCTGAAATCATTTGAGTTGAAGGTAAATAATGATAATAATATATATCTTCACGCTTCTCTGTTTAAACTGCCCAATACTTGTAATTTTGTCACTCTGCATACGTGTTTTACTTTGTCTGAAGTATAAAATTCTATTTTGTCCACATCTTTTAGATATATGTTCTATTTTTTGAAGCTCTACACAAATATGGTTTAAATAACTCATGCTTCCTTATTTTCTTCATATATTTATTTCTTGGCAAAATTTATTCTCACTTTGAAGTTTGAAGCTTCTTTCCAGTTGCTTTTCTTGGTGCCTTTTGCTGATGATGTACTGTTTATCCATTGACTCTTCTAATTTTTTTTGAAGACAACTTTTGAGGATGTTTTTCCTGCGGAAGCTACAAGTGTTGAAGAGTATCTGCAGCAGGTAACTTTGACTCCTTTACTTTGATGGTCATCTTAGATTTATTTCATAATTAATTTGGAGTCAGATTTGACTTGCATCCTTTCTATTAAAGCAAGATCATCTTCCTTATTTGGGACCACTAATATTGAGGACTTTGTTCACCGCAGGTTCATGAAATGGCTATGGTATCTGCCATCCAGGAAGCTCAGAAAGATAATCTCAGAAGTTTTAATGATTATATGATGAAAGTTTTAGAGGTTTGTGGCATTGTCTTTCGATTTATATGATATAACCGAGGCTATAATTATGCAATATTCAGATCTTTGTGTTCAAATGAAGTACGCATGGTGGCATAAGCAATCAATGTTGTTGCATATATGTGGTTCCTTTTGGAACAGATATATTATTGCACATTACATTTGTGATTGAGGCAGGTTGAGGCATTTGTGTTTCTCAACTACTAATGAATTTCATGTTCATTTCCAAGCTCAGTCTTCCTACAGCTTGATAGAATTTAATCTTTGGCAGGAGGATTGGCAAAAAGAAAAACGTGATTTCCTTCAGAGTTTAAGCCGAATTTCAACATTGCCTAGGACAAACGTGATTGATACCAGCAATGTGGGTACCCGTCCAGGTCAGTTAGTGGCTTCTAGCCCCCAAGCATCATCTGGTATAGCTGGTACAGAGATTGTTCCTCTCGCTAGCAAGCCTGTTGTGGAGAAAAAAGCATCAGTCTATGCTGACGTAGTGAAAAATTTGAATAAGTCCAGGGAGTGTGGGTTACCATTCAAAGTAAGGCCTGTTCTTTCTGAAAGTCTCCTCAATTTGGAATCAGATTTCACTGCATTATATTTAAAAATGTGTGGCTGTGGTTGCTCATTTAACAGTCACTTTGTCTGTTTGATGATCAACTTAGCTCTTGATGAAAGAAAATAACAACTAGTGACCTATATATGACAATAAATATTTAAAATTTTGATTGGTCGTCTGGTCTATCATCAATCTACTCGTGCATTTGTTGAGATGTTTGCCATAATATATTCCATTTGTCTGTTCTTCATGTTCATTGTTGTTTGAGTATGGTAAACCAAGGTTTTTGTTTGTTTGTTAGTATGTGTTGTGTTGTGTTTTAATATAGGAATGCTACTTATTCTTGATTTTGTTTTGAATGGTTACTAGCCTGCTGCAGCTTTCAAGGGTTCCTATGAAAGTTTAAATATAGATGCAAGTGGCGGAAAATCAGTTAGTATGCGGAAGATATGGCACCTTGTTCAGGTTGTACTCTTAGCATACCATCAACAGAAAAAACAGAGACAAATCTTTACATGTAGTTTCTTGATTTTAGTTGTTTTGAAGTTAATATTCTTCTTAATAAGTTTTTTCAATGAAACAGATGTTGATGGACGAAGATACAGCATTGCAACAACGTGTTTCAAGAAGGATGTCGCTGGTTATTGGTGCAAGGCGCCATCTTGAATGGGGCCATGAGAAGCACATCATGGATACCATACAAAGTCATCCTGTGCAAGTAATTTTAAATTGAGTACTTTAACAAGACTGGTGTTGTCTGTATGTTCTCATGTTACTTGAGTGGATTGTTTATTCTACCTCCATGGATTCTTTCTGTTTATGCACGCTCCTAAGAACTTTAATTTTGAGCAAGGCATTGACAGAGAATTTATGACTGTGCATTCATTTATTAAAACTAATTTTCTGCTTGTCGTTTGATCTTATGGTAGGCTGCTCTTGGTGGTGGTGTTGGTAATTTGCAAAGAATCCGAGCCTTCCTCCGGGTTTGTTTTTTTATATGCATATTTTCCAAGATGACAACAGGCCTTCATTTTATTTTTAAAACTCTATTGCTGTGCAGATACGGTTAAGGGATTATGGAGTTCTAGATTTTGATGCTGGTGATGCTCGGAGGCAACCTCCTGTTGATACCACATGGCAGCAGGTGCTGAAAATTATTTTATTTTATGTTTCTAGAAATTAAGTTATATTTCATTGTGTCTTGTAATGATGATAAAATCATAAAAGTTATGTGAGGCAGTTAGGATACTAGCCGTTAGGGACCTAGGATTATAAATGGAACATTATTCATATTGTGTTGTCTTCATTATACAAATGTGAAATATTTTATTCTATATACAAGGACATAATTTGAGTCACGCCTCAATTTTAACTTTTGGTGTTTACTGCTAGACTTTTTGATTGTGTAGTCTTTTTTATACAAATGCTAAATATTTTATTCTGTATTCAAGGACATAATTTGAGTGACACCTCGGATTTTAACTTTTGACGTTTACTGCTAGACTTTTTGATTGTCTTGTTTTAAATCATGAATCCATGGAAGATCTACTCGTATTGAGACCTCCAGTAGTAGGAGAGTTAAAGTGGCGTGTCTCTATATGACTGGTTTGGTAGGCATTATTTTATTGCCATATTTTATAGAATTCTGTTGCTTTGTTAGTATTACATTTTTCATATTGTGTGGAAAAAAGGCATCTCAGTGGTCAGTAGTTCAGGGAGGTTTCTCAAACTAATATTTTGATTAGCCCTGCCTATTATTTTCATAATTCTTGAGACAGCTTGAGACTTGTGCTCATTTTTCTAGTCTTTCCCTTCTTTACATGCCAGAGTAATGATTTTTTTTTTTTTTTAAATTCATGTACGATAACTGTTTTGTAATTACAGATGAAGCAAAGGAATAATGCTACATTATTCATTTTCTCTTCTCTACATTACTTTAATAGATGCAATAGATCTAATGCTTATACATGTAACATGTTCTTTACCTTAAAGTGAGCTTTAATTTTTGCTGATGCATTGTTTATTTTAAATCATGTTTTTGTTGGCAGATATATTTTTGCTTGAGATCTGGGTATTATGATGAAGCAAGAAATGTTGCCCTCTCTTCCCGTGCTTCACATCAATTTGCTCCGCTGGTACAGACTGTGGTCATTTCTTTTGTATGGCACTATATACTGGATTCTTTCTCAGTGATTCACTCTCTTGACAGCTCACAGAGTGGATCAATACTGGAGGTATGGTGCCAGAAGAGATTGCAACTGCTGCATCAGATGAATGTGAAAGAATGTTGAGGACTGGTGACCGCATAGGTCGAGCTGCATATGATAAGAAAAAGTTGCTACTTTATGCCATCATATCAGGATCTCGAAGACATATTGATCGCTTGCTTAGAGATCAACCAAATCTCTTTAGTACCATTGAGGATTTCTTGTGGTTTAAACTGTCAGCTGTGCGGGACTGTCCTAGAGGATCAACATCTATTGTTCTAAGTGAAGGTTTAATACCATACAGTCTGGATGATTTGCAGACTTACCTGAATAAATTTGAGCCATCATACTATACGAAAAATGGAAAAGATCCTCTGGTATATCCTTACATTTTACTTTTGAGCATCCAGTTGCTTCCGGCAGTATTATACATGTCTAAAGAAACAGGAGATGAAGGATACAACATCGATGCTGCCCACCTATCAATTGTGCTGGCTGATCATGGGGTGCTATCTGAAGCTTCCGTTGCTGGGCAAAAGTTGGGGGTGATGGATGCTTGTGCAGAAGTGTCTAGCATAATCAGGCAGTACGGATCTATGTATTTACGTCTTGGTGATCTCCAAATGGCTTTAGAATATTATGCTCAAGCTGCTGCTGCTGTGGGTGGTGGGCGGATGTCATGGACTGGTAGAGTTAATATTGATCAGCAAAGGCAAAGGAGTTTGATGCTGAAGCAACTCTTAACTGAACTTCTGTTAAGAGATGGTGGCATATATCTTTTGCTTGGTGCAAGAGGTGCTGGAGAAGGAGGTGAATTGGGCCGTTTTGTGACTGATCAAAAATCAAGGGAGCAATTTTTAATTGAAGCTGCTTGCCAGTGTGAGGAGGCTGGGATGTTTGACAAAGTAATTTCATTTTTTTATGTTACATCATTATTCCTCTTTATTCTTGACAAGTCTTGCCGATGATCTTGTTTGTACTTATTTTAACTTCATCATTTATCCTCTCTCTAGTCCATCTCCCTTATTTATAATCCTTTTTTCCTGGATCACTGGGTTTTCATCCGAACCTACTGTTGGTTATACTTATTTGGGATTTATTGTATTTTTCTGGCGTTCAGTCAATAGAAATTCAGAAGAGAGTGGGTGCCTTTTCGTCAGCACTGGATTCCATCAATAAGTGCCTTTCTGAAGCCATTTGTGCCCTTTTCCGCGGTAGAATAGATGGTGAGAGCAGGACTGCTGGCCTCATTCATTCTGGCAATGAAATTTTGGATACATACACTTACTATCCACATGTCAGGTAATATTGAGACTTTTGTCCTATTCTCATTGTTCCATACATAGTTATGCTTGGGTATAGGTGGTGATATTTGTTAGTTTGGTCAATTGGTAATCTAATATGTTATGCATGGATGTTTTTCATGTAAGGACTTTGAAAGATTCATGTTAATATTTTTTCTCTTTGGATGACAAGCTAATGCTTGTGGGATACAGAGAAATATGCTTCAAATGCTTGTAAAATTCATCTGAGAAGAGGGTATACACTCACATAAGACCAACCTAAGCAATTATGGCTTATTGAAAGTCTATTAACATGGCTTATCCTATATAATCTATCACTGCGTTTGTGTACAATTTTTAATTGCAAAAAGTCATGGGCGAAACATTTTAGACCATTCCACAAAAATAAATAAAATAGATACCAATCAGCTATATGAGCTTATATTTAATGATGAGATTTAAGTCTATTCTAATCAGTGTTATTGTTGTTTTAGTTGCTGAAGCTTTCAGGATAATAAAAGATGTTCCCTGCAAATGAATTGTGAGACTAGGAATATGGTTTTGACTCACTGAATTTAATTCGTCATTAATGATTTGAATATATCTTGGCGTTCTTTTTAGTTAACATATGCCATAAGATTGATTGAATTCCCTTCGCAGCCTTCAAGAGAGAGATCATGTTTTTGCACAGCAAACTGTGTTGAGACAACTTGAGGCGATATTGTCAATTCACAAGTTGTCAAGAACAGGGAATTATGTTGATGCGCTAAGGGAGGTTGCAAAACTCCCCTTCCTCCCTCTTGATCCTCGAGGCCCTGAGATCACTGTTGATGTGTTTGAAAATTTATCTCCTCATGTCCAAGCTTGTATTCCAGATCTTCTGAAAGTTGCCATCACCTGTCTAGACAATGTGACAGACACCGACGGATCACTTCGTGCCTTAAGGGCTAAGGTATGTATTAAAAAGGAGAACAATCATGTACTATCTCTGGGCATTCCTTTGTATAATTGCAAATTTTGTCAGACAGTCTAACACAGCTATGGTGTTTCAATGTTTTTGTTTGGGCTATTTACAATAAGTGATGCTGTACTAGTACCCCTGAATAGGGAGAATAGAACGTTAAGTAAATTCTATCCATCATGAAAGGAAAGAAAATGACAATAATGAAATTTTTGTTAATTTGATACAAAATTTAGCACCATAACAAAGTTTTGTAAAAAACCATACGGTGGGATATAGTATTTTACAGTTAATGACAAACAATTGCATTAAACTTTTTATTTAGCTTCCGTTCGTTTTCTTGATTTTAAAATTATCTTGGATTATTATGTGAAGTAGTTGGTAAGGTATTTGCTTTGCATTGAGATATTAAAACTGCTAACTAATACTAGCATTTCATTTTGTAAATGGAAGAACTTGTTAACTCAATGATTTGAATGTCCCTGATGCAGATTGCGAGTTTCATTGCAAATAACTTGAAGAGGAACTGGCCTCGTGATTTATACGAAAGAGTGGCCCAGAGCCTGTGAAAGTACTTCAACAACAACAACAACATGGGATTCTAGTTTAGTTATTTGACTTGTGGGAAGGCAACAGAATGTGTTTAATGATTTATAGTGTTGCATCAAATTTTGTAAAGTAAATATGGGTGGCCTTTCTGTTGTACACCTCTTATAGTGGTCATTGGTCATCATCCAATTACATGCCAATCTTTGCCTTCCCATCCAAATGGGATCTTTCATTTTGTCCAATTCTGGTTCTTATCTAACTAGGTGACTTATTGCTATTTTTTCTATTTAAGTGGGACTATATAAATTCACTTATAATCAAAGTTCCATGGTTTATAATTTTTTTTAAAAAATTATCTAATATGTTATATAAATAACATGTATTTAAAGATTCAAGGTTGACTAGAGTATAGCTTTTTAATATAACTATAATTATTGGAGTTTTGAGCATACAAATAGAAACACCCTTCTTTAAAGTCCTTTTTGGCATTACAACTTACAACAACAATGACACATTGACGCCACACGAGATTCCAAAATAAGATTCCTCTTAATTTGTTGAGTTGTGCTTATACTAATAAATACAGGTCTGTTTGAGCAACCTTCAAACCGTGGTTCCAAATTTAAGTTTGCGTAAGTCGAGATAAAACTCCTCTCACATACTTATCTTAGAATCTGTAAAAGCTATTATTAAAAGTTAATCCAAACGTACCCGGAACATAGGCTTTTGAAGGCAGTTTTTGTAATTTGAAGGAATTGGAGATATCTATGTAATATTTCCTTGAGGGAACTCTTGGGAGGAGAATTTTGAGGAGAGAAAGGCGGTTGAATAGGTCTAGAAATTAACTGTCTGAAAAATAAGAAGCTTTATTATGAATCGATGGACTATAGGAATCAAGTAAAAAAAAAAGGGATGGACTATATCGGGAAAAAGAATTAGTTTTTACTGGAGATAAAATTTCATAAAAAAAGCCCAATTACAAAAGTAATCAGGCACTCAAAGTGTAAAAGGCGACAAGTGTGTGATATATCATATAGGTGGACACTAAAAAAAAATTCATAAAAAAAGCCTTGCATTACCTCATGTGTTAATTGCTATAAACAATAACTTCCCCCAAATGATACATTTAATGTACCGAAAAAAAGAAACCTCACTATCAGGTAGGAGGGAAAAAAATAGGTTTTTGGCGGAAAAAAATCAAAGCAAAATTTGAGTAATCTTTGTTGAAAAAAATGGAGTTTTTCCCCGGGTAAGAGTAAGAGAGAAGCCTGAAAAACTCAAAACTTAAATATTTGTATCTCTGTGTCCCGTCTTGTCTCTATCTATTCCCTGTCTCATTCATTATATCGGGACCATCTTGAAAGGTCCTTCAAAGATTTGCCGCCATGTCTTCGACAAGGAAATGGGCTCACTCAATCTCCTCTATTTCTTTCCTCATTTATTTCGCCATTATCATCTTCCAAGTCCCAATTTTCAGGTAATGCTTCTTTTATGTCACCCACACTCCACCATCAATAAGCCCCCCAAAAATAGCATGCAAAATCACTGTTCTGTCTGAGAAAGAAGGTTAAAAGAAAAAGGGAAATTTTAAACTTTGTGCGAAAATGTTCAAATTTGTGTCGGATTGAGTCTGCCTTGGTTACATTTGATTACGCTGTTTTTGCTCCTCCCGCGAATATTATCTTTCGCTTTTGCTAAACTCTGAGAATGAGATTATCTCAACACAGGCAAATGCTTATTACCAGGGCACTGCCTTTAATAGAGCGAAGATATTGGATCATTTACCCAGATACGAGGGCTTTCTATAGGGATTGATTTAATGTTTAGAAGCCCACTTTCCCTCTTTTTTATGTGTTGACCAAGAAATATGCTTCGCAGGAAAGAAGTGTAACTTGGTCATATGTCCTTCATAAATGTAGCATTATAAAATTACAGAAAATGAAACTCTTGAATAGAAAAGCAAACAAATAAACAAAGGATTACTTGTTAGAGATTCATTTGGTTCAGTCTAATGTCAAATTCAAATGCTGGTGGGGACAGACTTGATATATATTAGTATATTACCCACAAATTCTGCTGTACTGAGAATTTAAAACATTCTGGTTCATGACATTTATTTTATCTCTGTTTGCTTCTCAGTGTTCCATGCAGAATGGGAATCTGTAAGACCCCATTAGAAGTCACTTCTTCTCAGTTAATTGCAAGTGATGTGTTCCCTCCTTTCATTGTGACGGCTCTTCTCTATCCAGGATCTCTTGCAAAGGCTCTTTACAATCACAAAACCCTCCCAAACTTCAAAAGCCTCCACAAGTTATACAAATTCAATTCAAGGATAACTACCGCAATATCAGATCTCCATCGGCTAGAGGTTAGTAATTTTTGACAGAACCACATCTATACTTGAAAAAAAGTAGATAGTGTTAAGGGTTATTTTTGCCTTGATAGTATCTGTGAAGGAGTTGTAAGGATCTGGAAGTTTTTTTTAGCTCAATATCACTTTGTAAGTATTAAAAAAGGAGCAATGTCACCATAACCTTTAAATGTTAATGGTCAAAATTAGTTTTTTTAACAATAAGGTAATATTGCTAATTCTATTAACACTCATAAGTGGACATTGAACCCAACAAACTTCCAAATGTCCATAGCTCATTCAGGAATATTCTAGGGCTTAACACTAAACAATATATAGTAGTATCCCTTCTAAACTTATTGATTACTTTTTGAAGGGGAAAATTCATCTATATCAGTAAATGCCAAAAGTTTAGCTGTCATTTTGAATTTTGGTTGATCCTACAGGTTCTAGCAGGAAGTTATTTATCTGTGGGTGGAGCAATTATGGGTCTGATAAAACCAGGGAGAATGGGGCTGTTTGGAATACTTCTAGTGATATGGGGTCTAGTTAGAGAATCCATTATGCTCCAATCTGGCTTGGATCATGGAAAAGCTGCTCAAATCCATCCTGCTATGTGGCTTGCACTTGTTTGTGCATTCTTGTCCATAAGAAAGGATGTCAGAAAGATTATGCGTACCTTCAGAGGAAACCAAACTCTGAAGCATAAACATGTCTAGCTTTCTGAAACTGAAATAGCATGATTTAAGCTGTAATGCTTGGTTTATTCTGACAGGTACTAGTTATATACTTATATAGCTGTTTTGTTCACTTCTCATTGCAATCATAAATGAATTGTAGATATGGCTACTTAACTCCATTGTCTATTGCTAACAGTATTGAGAAGAGACAAATGGTTTTCATAACTGTAGGCTACACAGAACAGCTTAGTGTGCAATGATGAAGAACTCATTATAGTCTTCTGAAAAGTCTATTTTTTAATTAATTCTGGGTTAATTCTGATGCTGAGCTTCTTATGTAATTATTATTTTATACTTCCGTCAAACCTTAATATAAGATTGTAGTTCAATTTCTTTATTAAATTGTGTCATATATTAAATCAGAAATGGGTGCTGACCCACACAGAAAACAATAAACGAAAACGTGTCTTAAATGGAATATTAATGAAATAAGAGATTTCCATAATTCCATCGGACAGTATTATATAATCACACTGGAATATATATAATTACCTGATTGAATCCAACTAAGAAGACATGTTGGGGACCTCAATCTATAGCTTTGTATCTTTTTAAGTTTTAACCCATTGATAAAGAAAAGGCTATGAATATATTAGCTAGATTACATAAAGCTGGCTCCAAAGCAAGACCAAGAAAGATTCTTTCACAAAAGCAAATACAGTTATGGAGTCATCGTGGGTTCATCTTTTTATATAAACCACAAAGAGCTTTATAAAGTGTTTTCTTAAATTCATGAATGGCATCCAATGTGAGTTCTTTTTTGGGTTGATGGTACAAGTGAATTGGACCTGATTATAAATAAAAAAAACATAATTAACCTTCAGTTATATATCTAAGCAAAATCACATTTTTGACTTTTAATTTTACATAAGATTCTATTTTGAACTCTTAATTTTATAGTGTCTTCTTAGTTCTTTCTCCATGGCGCCGTTAACAAAAAAATATATTGATATTATAATTAAATGCTGCAATAACAACGACCATTACAAAAAAAAATAGTCATTTGAGACTAACAATGTTAGGGTTAAAGGAATAAAACATGCATTTTAAAATTAAGGAGCCAAATTAAAAATTTGTATAAAGTTAGAAAACTGAATGTATGTTAGTAAACTCAAGATATAATAATCCACAACACATTCATCTAGGTAATGATTTGAGGATTTATGAGAAAAAGAAAGAGACTGATCTTCGCTTAACCCAAGCAAGCAAGTACAATAATTAGTTGAACTCAAGCACAAGAGAGCAAAGAAAAAGTAATATTAGAACATCAAAAACATGGCCATATAGTTCAGGTACAAAAAGACATACTTATATAGTTTCTTAAACTAAGTGCTAATCAAAAGGGATGTGACTTCTCTCTCTAATATTAATGGCTCTGAACCATTTCTCTTTTACTCTCTTACTATCAGTCTTTGAACATCCCCAAGAAATTAATGAAGAAATATTCCCACTTAAATTCTCTAGCATTACAACAGTCCGTCCATCTTCATTCCTTCGCTAATCACTATGATGATCCCTGAAGACAAAAGGCCATAAGTTTTATAATTACTGTGACCATAAAAGATAACAGAACATATATATATATAGTATATAATATATAGAGATTTATACCAAAATTGGATGATTTCAATTCTAGTATGTGTCCCGTGGGGCACTGCATTTAAAGCATTCCATTCTGCTTGCAAAGTTATGCTCATTGCACCCTAACCTGTTAAATTAAACAAATTTTGGTGTCATAATCATGGAACTTGCAGGAGAAAAATATTATTCAAATGGGTAGGGGTGTAACCTTTATGTGTTTGCACTTAAAAATCACTATCAGAACGAGGAAGAGAGAGAGATTTCTAAAGTACTTGTAGAAATCCTAAAAGCAGTCAAAGAGGGGCCCCATGAAAATCAAAGAGCATGCCTATCAAAGACAGCAGCCAAAGCAAAAGGCATAATTCGTACCCTTAAAACGAACCAATTATCAGAAGAAGATACTGTTGTGTTATTAGCCATTGGAGTGCTTTATGCTCATGATCTATATTTTGGCGTCTGAGTTATAACACACCTGGTGTTTATTATTGTACCAATCAAAAGAGAGAAAACACAAAAACTGTGTGTGTATATATATCTACTACTAGACTATATAATTAATTACCTATTGCAAATCCAATCACCAGATTTCCATGAAGGTCTGGTGGAAGAAGGAGGAGAAACAAAAGTAGGTCGAGAGCGAAGAAGGAAATCAGTAGTGTTGTTGAAGGAAGAGGAGAACAAGTCCTCTTTGAAAGCACCGCACTTGAAGCAGCTTGAGCGGCTGGCAAAGTTATGAGTTCCACAGTTATTAGCAGCACAATACCAGTCTCCAGGACGAACATCTGATCCACCAAATGATGATGATCTCCCTCCTCCTCCACCACCACCATAATAATATTCTCCATACTTTGATTCTCCACATCTCTGACATGATTCTCTCCTCTGAAAGTTCATGTGTTGGCATGACTTGCAGTTCCAATCTCCTGGCCTGCTGCTCATTCTGCATATTGTGTATATATACACACCTTTCACTTAGTACATGATTAGGACAAGGATGTATGTATTACATTGTTCTTGGTAAGAAAATCAGCTAAGTTGGTTTAAATATATATATATATATATATATATATATGAAAAAGGGTTATTAGAGGCGTTAGTGAAGATAGTTGAGCAAAAATTTACGATGATGGAGTCTAATAGGTTGTGCAAACTATGTAATTTATTTCACATAATGAGATAAGACTTATTGTTAGTATTGTACTAACTCCACTTTTTAATATAAGATTTATTTAACTAATTTCAGTAGATTAAGAGAATTAATTAAATTAGTTATCAATAAAAAATGTGGGTTGATTTTTTAAAATACCCTTTTAAATCATGTGGAACAAAACTAATATTTTATATTCGATACAAACTCTCTTAACTTCACACATGTAATTAATAGGGATAGTTTAAGAAAAAATGATAATACAGGGGCAAAGTGGAGTGAAATCTTATATATAGGATCAATTTCATCCCCAACCAACTTTTGGGACCAGAGACAATATTGTTTATGGTACCTTGCAAGACATTGGCAAAAGATGATATTATGAATGTTATGCAGCATAAAATGGTTAATGCCATTATAAAGATACTGTAATTTTAGAAATCAGAGAGTGATGCTATTGTAAATGATGCAGGTGGATGTTGGGTGCTGATATGTTATACAAAGGCTCATGAACACACAAACACGCACACACCAAATATAGCTCTCTGTATATTTATTACAAAGAAAGAATTAGGAGGCAGATGATATAATATGTTGGAAGGAGAATAAGAGAGGTCACACCTGAAGAAGGACAACAATGGAGTAAGTTGAGTTGAAGTAAATGCGGGCAAGAAGACTATAAGTGGTGAAGAAGAGAGGTGAAAACAAGTGTGAGACAATGAGAAATGGGAGAATGGTTTATATAGAGGAAGAGAGAGAAAGAGGTCATAGAGAAAAAAGAGAATCAGTGGCAAGCTTTGATACAAAATGGATCAATGAATTGAAATCCAAAAGAAGAAAAAAGAAAAGTTAAGTTAGTGTGTGTCTCTGAGTGTGTGTGGCATGCATGCTTCAATTATATTCCAAAGAGAGCAGGATGATGCTTTATTCAATACATATGTGTGTGTGTGTGTGTGTGTGTGTGTGTGTGTCTAGTTATATTTGTATACACATTTTGTTTCTTTAGGCAGTGGACGACAACTTCATTTTGTTGCCAGCTTCTTAATATCGCTGTAAGGTTCTCTATCTGCAAAGTTTGTAATGAGATAAGCGTTTATTTGGCTCCTTTCTCTTACTTCAAAAACATCACTTCACTCTTCTTTGGCTTGTATCAAATGAACCACTCCTTAATTTCTCTGCTCCTCTTTCATTTCCACCCCTTCCCAATATTATATATATATTTTAACTTTATTTATGAGTACCTGTACATCACGTTTCAACTCTGTTTTTTGGTAAGTTTGATATGTGTGTGTGTGTTTTGCCTGCAAAGTAAATTTGATATAGTTGCCTCTGTTACGTTCAACTTTCAATAAATAAGTTTTTCAAAAAAAAATTTCAAGAAAACTTGAACCGAATATAAACAAACCAACA
The DNA here is from genome assembly GCA_037177275.1 of Acacia concinna. NCBI lineage: Eukaryota > Viridiplantae > Streptophyta > Magnoliopsida > Fabales > Fabaceae > Acacia > Acacia concinna. Next base: position 8,013,911 of record JBAGKO010000003.1, on the reverse strand, counting down.
TATTGGCATTAACATTAACATTGCTCATGATTGCAGGGTTTCTTATAAAAAAGAGAAGCAATATCTTAAGGGGAAAAAGAGAATCAAGTTATAATTTTGTCAAACAATAATATTATTATGTTGTTTAATTTAATCTCTCCAAAATTGACAAAATTTAATGTACATAGTACTATACACATATATATTAATTCTGATATTGTTTTAAAAAAATTCAGTGTTACAATAATTTTTTAGGTTACATTTTTTTCTTTTTTGATATAGTAAAAGAAAATAAAAGAGACAAAATTCAAATGTTACCTTTTAACATCAGGATGTTTGAATGTGAAATTAAGGCTGAGGCTACTGCTAAAGCATTGCTAATATTATAAAGTGTCTTTAAGTTATGCCAGAGTTGAAGGCAAACAAAAAAGCATATACTAATATAGAAATAAAATAGTTCCCAATCAAAGCACATGTTTCAAGAAACAAGCTTTAAATTTTTCTTACTGTTTTTCCTTGAAATTTTTTTTTGAAGGAAAGAATATGGCCAGCTACACACACAATAGAATAGAATAAATTATTTTTTACACATTGACAAACTAATTTATTTATATCATTAAAAACACGAAATGAAATAAATAAATGTATTTCTTTCACATACCAAATTTAGGTTGAGTCAACAATTCAAGACCCACACAAAAAGTGTAGGTTGATTCTTGTAACCTAATGGAGGAACAAAACCTGTTGTACAAAGATCTAATCAATCATATATATACCAAAACCATAAACCCTAGAAAGGCCATTTCACCATGCAATATTATTAATTATGCTAATACTAATAGTTATATATATATATATATATATAAATGGCAACAGAATCCATGGCATTCAAAGTATGCTTAAAATGTGAACATATAAATAATGGATGTTGCATCTTGTCATTTGACAATAATATATGTTCATTGCATTAAATTCCTCAGGAATTAACTTCTTCATGTTTATAAAATTGAATGTGTATATGTAATGTTAAAAAAATATGGGAAAATTTATTTATGGTGAAGAGACAAAAATTTATGCCGAAAAGAAGTAAGTCTCTTTCAAAATTTTCTTTGGGAAAATCAACACAAGTTTGACAGTCAAAGTGTTTGGCATAAAATACTTGCTACTTTACAACTTGAATATTCCTTTATTCTCCTCCTAAAGTAGAAAAAGCAAAAGTAATGAATTAAAGGTAAATAGAAATAAAGCCCACTGACTCCATTTAATTAATTACAAATTCTCAGAACTGTTAGAGTTCTTTAACATGCCACACAAAAAAAGGTACTCATTTATCATTTATGAGATATTCTCAAGTTGAGTTTGTATTTAAGCTGTTGTTTATGAAAAATAAGCAATTCTCCTTAGGCAGCTATATGGATTGCCATATTTAAATATGGTCCTTCATAAATATATTTAGTATGAGAAATATTTGAGACACGTGTATAAAGCCATTAATAGCTGAGAGAAGTATGTAATCAATTGAGATTAAAAAAAGGGAATTATATTTAGGAAAAAGACAAGAAAATACTACTTAAAATTTTAAAATCTTAAATCAATAATTTTCTATTAAAATGAGTTGTCAAATTGCTATAATCTTGTAGTTAATACCTATACTCTTATATGTAAAAGATTGATTTGGGATTTTAAAATTCAAATGATATTTTCTTGTCATTTACATTTTTTTTTATTTTGAGATGAATATAAAGGGTAATTTATGAAAAGGATGAACAATATCTAAAAAATGAAGGAAAGAAATATTTGAAAGAGGAAACAGACAAAGAGAAATATTTGAGACACACGTGTATAAAAGCCATTAATAGCTGAATGACTTATATTTAGAAAAAAGACAAGAAAATTCCACTTACAATTTTAAAAATCCTAAATCAATTATTTTCTACTAAAATGAGTTGTCATTTATTATAATCTTGTAGTTAATATCTATGTTCTTATAGATAAATATTGATTTGGAATTTTAAAGTTCAAATAGTATTTTCTTGTTATTTACTTTTTTTTTAATTTGGAGATAAATATAAAGGGTAATTTATGGAAAGGATTAACAATATCTGAAAAATGAAGGAAAGAAATATTTCAAAGAGGAAACAGACAAAGAAGAGGGGAAAGAGAAAAAAAGAAAAGTGGAAATTGGCGAGTTTCAATAAAGAAAGAAAGAAAGAACAAGTGTTTGAGGCAAACATTTTGACCATCTTTTTCTCTCTATTCTTATTCCTTTGCTTCTGTTTCTTCTGTGTCTGCTTGATTACATACATATTTTACTCTCTCTTTCTCTCTTTCTATATATATATATATATATATATATCTAAGCCCAGCTTTATAGGGAGGAGGGACAAGGGTGGCATATATATATATATATATATGAGATATATGGACATATATATTGCATTCCATATTTTTAATTATAATTTGCATATTGAACAGAAGTCATCATACTAATTATACGTAATTATTGTACAATATAGTTGAAGGCCATTCATTCAAATAATGGACTCTGTTTTTGGTTATTGTGTACTGTGGTATACTTGTCTGATAGATCTGTATCTGGTTGTTGATCGATCTCTATCTGATAGATTTCGTTTCATTCATTCATTCTCTTGGTCTTGGTGAAGGGTAAAGGGCTTTGAATTTGATAGATAGATTTGGCATTGGGACTCGTTTCCATGCAGCACACCTCATCATTCTTATTTGGTCACATTCCCTTTCACATCACGCTCCATTTCATTTAATCATGTCACTACTTTTCACAGCCAACAATAATGAATAGCCTACTCTACCACACCTACCTCCCCTTTATATCCACTCTTTCTTTACTGCTATTGTTATTTGTTATATTCAGTAACTTATAATATCATGTGAGAGAGAGACACTGACACGCACACCTTTTCTTTTGTGAATTTTGATCAAAGTAAAGTATTAAAAGATTGTATCGGTTGATCGGTATCCGAATACCTATTTAATTTTTGATACACTGGCTGTGATGTGATGAGAGATCAAACATATTAAATTACATCCTTTATGACACTTCCTATTGTTCTACGTTTCCTTATCAAATAGTAAATTTAGTCTTTAATACTAAGAGTGTTCAAATGATCAAGCATTTTAATTTCTAAAAATTCTCATCCTGCTTGGAATTGGGATCCTTTTGTCATCCCAGTTCTAATCTAAATCCCATTTTTTTTAATTTTATGAATTAATTTATCTTTTTATTTTTGTATTCTTACTCTTATAAATTAAGTTCTCTTTTTAAAATATGGGTATTTGATCTTTAGTTGGAGTTAAATTGTATATATAGTGATACTAATACTAACTACATACGGTATAAAGATAATAAAAAAGAAGAAGATGAAGATGATAATAATAAATTTTATTCTTAAGTTCAAGAATCAATTTGCGTAATTATTATGGCCTTATTAATTGGCAAATGATCACTCTAAGCAATAAAATATAAAAAATTTAATTAATATAAATACTTATTTTTTATTTTTTTCCCCTCAAAATTGGGATTCCCGGTCTCATCGCGGTCCCAGTACCCTCAGGATTGAAACCGGGATTGGGTAATTTCAGTTTCAATCCCATATTTAAACACCCCTACTTAATATAAAACATATTAGAAAAGTTGATTTTAAACCTAAATATAAGACCTATCTTTTATATTTATCAATCTTTTATAATTTAATCCTATTGATGTGCTTTTAACAATAATGAAAGGGGATAAGAAATAATTAAAGAATTTGATTAAGGTGTTTTAAAAAACACATCATATTAACTAACTCATTAATATAATTAAAGTTAAAAAAATATATTTTATATTAAGAATAAGAAGAACTAGATAGTTAGTTGTGTGTGTGTAGGCACTCTTCATTAAGCTACACATTACCTTGATAAAGTCGAAATAAACTATAAAGTTCTATTTAATAGGGTCCTTACACAATTCATAAATTGATTATGAAGAAACCTCAATCTTTGTCTCAAGAGATCCATCACTAACTATACTCTTGAATGCGTCACAGAAGGGCTCTGCATATAATATCTACTCATAGCTAGAGTTTTGTTTACTATGCTTTTTTTTTTTTTTGGAATTAAAGGAATATACACTAATGGCATGATATTACAAGTAAAATTGAACAACTATCATATCATTAGGCCTTTGGTTGTACCTTTTTTAATTTCCCATGATATACCCTGGC
>JBAGKO010000003.1:7981735-8000058 GCA_037177275.1 Acacia concinna | reverse complement strand
ATCACACGATGCTATGGTGCTCTGTCGAAAAGCATATCTTTAGATAGGTTATTGATCAAAAGGTCCCTCTCAATAACCTCGCTAAGTATTCGCTTCCATGACTTCTTTTTACCGGACTCTATACTGTTTGATCAACCATCTTTACCAGTGCACTCAATGGCCTCCTTTGCACGTGACCAAATCTCCTCAAACGATTTTCTACCATTTTATTTTCAATAAAGGCTACACAAACTCGTTTGCATATGTGATTATTACGAATCTTATCTAATCATGTATGGCCACATATCCATCTCAATATCCTCATCTCAGTATGTTCATGTTGCCCTTTTTAACGGCCAACAATCGCAACTATATAGCATTGCTAGTCTTATAGCAGTGCGATAAAATTTCCCTTTTACTCTATTAGGTACTTTCCAATTACAAATAACTCCAATAGCTTTTCTCTATTTACACCATCCAGCTTGAATTCTTTGATTAACATCTCTATCAATTTTACCATCTTGTTGAATAATTGATCCAAAATATCTAAATTTAGTCACTTATGGGATAACTTATACTCCCAATTTAATTTCCACCTCACTTCTCGTTTGTCGCTTGTCAAATTTGCAATGCATATATTGTTTTATTCCTACTCAAATGAAAGTCTTTCAACTCTAGAGTCTGTCTCCATATTTCAAGTATAAAATTAATTTACTCTTTGGATTCAGTCAACAAAACAATATCATCCGTGAAAAGTATGCATTTAGGGATTTCCTTTTATATAGGTTCAGTTAGAAAATTTACCACCAGGTTAAACAAATAAGGATTCAGAGCTGATCCCTGATGTAAATCCTTATCAGAAAGTCTTTTGTCTCACTTCCAGGCGTTCTAACACTAATTGTTACACCCTCATACATGTTCTGATTGACTTTGATATATGCAACATGCAGCCCTTTCCTTTTCAAAGCTTTCCAAAGTACATTCCTTGACACTTGATCATATGCTTTTTTTAAATCTATGAAAACCATGTGCAAGGTATTTCCTTTACCTTGATACTTTTCTACTACCCCCCATAATAAGTAAACCGCTTCTGTTGTGGACTTTTCAGGCATGAATCCAAATTGATTCTCAAAAATACTAGTCTCCATCTTCAACCTGTGTTCGATCACATTTTCCCACAATTTCAACGTATGACTTATAAACTTAATTCCTTTGTAGTTTGCATAATTTTGAATATCCCCTTTATTCTTATAAATAGGGATGAAGGTACTTTTCCTCCACTCATAAGACATTTTCTTGAATTGCAAAATCTTATTAATAACTTAGTAAGCCATAACACACCCTTTTCCTCCAAACATTTTCAAACTTCAATAGGAATACAATCTGGTCCAACAACTTTACCATTATCCATTTACTTAAGAGGTTTCTTAACCTCAGCAACTCGAATCCTTCGGTAAGATGACAAATTAAGATCCTCTTCTCGAGTTGTTAAATCTTTCAAATCACAAATCGCCCCACCCCCACCCCCACCCTTATTGAATAGCTTATAAAGTAAGCTTCCCACCTATTCTTCTCCATCTGTAACCAAAACTTTGCCTTCTTCGTTGTTTATACACCTCACTTGGTCCTAGTCTCTCGATTTTCTCTCTATTTTTTATAATTTTTTAAATCTTACGCTCTCCATGGTCCCTAACACCTTATAAAACTCCTAATATGCTTTATTACAAGCTTTACTGACTGCCTTCTTAGTCTCTTTTTTAGTCACACAATATCTTTTCTAATTTTCAGCAACCTTGCAATATTATGTTCATTAGTGGTATACCTTATGATTCTTATCCTTTATTAGTGAGTTGCAATCTTCTTTCTATTGATCTTTGCTCTAACATCGTAGCAGCTTGGTGGGTCACTTTACAATTATGGATTGAGATTTTCAACCGCTGCACCAAATGACCCTGACACACATGATGACTTCAAGCCAACAAATAAGCTTGAGAATTCTGGCATTGGTTTGAAAGATCTTGTTGAGCAGGTGAGTGTGCATCAAGATAATCTTGTGTGTGTAAAATAATTCAAATGTTTTTCCCCTTTTAATCACACGAGCAATCAGTAACTTGAAACTCTGTTTAACTGTGAAAAATTTGGGCAGGATATCAAGGACAATCCAATTATGATTTACATGAAAGGTGTGCCTGAGTTCCCACAATGCGGATTTAGTTCACTTGCAGTTAAAGTTTTGCAACAATACGGTATGTACTAAGATGCATGTTCCATTGTTGCTCAAACATGGACTTCTCTACTTTGAACTTGTCTCGCCCAATTTGTCATGGAAGTGCTGTTTCCCTGTGATCTAAAAATTGTGGACCGATCTAACTTCTGAGGAAATGTTATATCGATATGTGGTATAAAATCCTTAGTTTAATAAATCACTGTGCAAGGGTTGCCCCTTCCTTATTATACCTTGTTATTTGTTTATTTCTCTTTCCGATTTTTGATAGATTTTTTCTCGCAAAATCCTGCAAGTGCTTCTGGTTTGAAGAAACCATTGTAAAAAGTTAGGTGACAGGAACGTTTGTGACTTCTGAATATACCATGATTGGTGGATGGCTTTTGTTTGGAGTTACCTGAATTTAACTTGTGGCGACACAATGAGAAATTATGGCATTGCAAGCACTAAAAACTTTGAATTTAATATAAGACAGCACTGGTGAGACCTGTTTCATGTGAGATACTTGACGCAGGTGTTTTTTTTTGGGAAATTTACAATGAGGTCCCAAATAAGGGACTTTACGTCAGTTAGATCCCGTAAAATCGCTTATCTACGGTCAGGTCCCGGGGTTGTTAATTGGGACCTGACAGTAATAAATTCCTAAAATCTGGGACCTGACAGTAAATACGCGATTTTATAGGACCTAACTGATATAAAATCCCTTATTTGGGACCTCATTGTAAATTTCCCTTTTTTTTCCCCTTACAAGTGCTAGATAAAGATATGAGATTAACATATAAAGAATATGAAAAAGAAGAATGAGCCTTAGACTTATCTTGTTTCTTAATCCGTGGCTTACCTATGTCGGGCTATGTGGGATGACACCACTTCAGATTTATCCTTGCTATTTCAATTTATCTGCACATTTGATCTTGCTAATCTCTCGTTTATTTAGTTTACAAAATGTTACCCATGGTGAAGCTATACAAGAAATTTGATAGTAATATGAATTGATGTTGTGACATGATGACGATTCTAGAAACTGAAATTTTTACTGTCTATTTGATCATTACAGATATTCCATTTAGTGCTAGAAACATTTTGGAGGATGCTGAACTGAAAAGGGCTGTAAAAACCTTCAGGTAGCTATGCTTGTTGGCCTTATAGCTGCTTGATTCATAACACTCTTTATGTCACAGTAAAAATTATCACTAATTTACCATTTCAATGGTCTGTTAAGGGCCTGTTGTTTGAGCTAAATTTTTTATATGGATTCCTAATAAATAATGTATTATTTAGTTATTTTCAAATATTATGGTATTTCTATATTTTTATGACATGTTCGACATGTTCTCTCCTCTCCCACATTTTTTATTTTTAGAGGTCTGCTTTTTTGAGATTCTGATTAGGTGTAAAAGCTCCGACAACTATGATAAAATTACTGAAGAAATGATTTAAAGAATAAGTTATTTTGTCATTAAAAAAAAATGCTTAAACTAACTGGCCTACGACAATTTGACAAGTGATAATTTTTCATTATGATAAGTTGAGATTTCATTTGTGTCTCCAACATTCAGCAGTTGGTTGATTGACAGGGTAGCAACATATTTTGTATCATGTCCTAATGTTCTTTCCCTGCAGTAACTGGCCAACGTTTCCGCAAATTTTTATCAAGGGAGAGTTTGTTGGTGGATCAGACATTATTCTCGAGATGCACCAGGTCAATTCTCATTTATGATGTTGATCTTTTTTATTTTGTACTTATTCTTTTGCCTAACAATATATTACATGTTATGTAGAAGGGTGAATTAAAGGATTTGCTTAAAGATGTCACGTCCAAGAAGTAAAAGCTCGACAATTTGATGAAGTTCTAGTTTTTAAGATGGGGTAGTTTGGAAGGACATATTGGATGTAATCTATTTTTAATTGATATGTCATTATAATTTGTGCCAGAACCTATGGATAGTTATGACTTGGTGAGTAAAGAAATTGTTGTCGATTGATATGCCTATATGTTTGTTCCTTTGATTGCTTTAGCATGTATGTGCTCTACGAAGTCTGTTGTGAATTGATCTTTTAATTTAGATAAAATATGAGAGATTCAACTTAAAAATAAAGGTTATGTTGCAGTTCATCTTCAACAAAGTGTTCAATATGCATAGAGCACCATCATGAAGTTATGATTGTGATTTTATTATTCGTTGGAAAGGAGGACAGAAGTACATAGATACTATAAAGATGTGACTCTTTACTGGTTGAAACAAGGGTGGAACACTTGTCCATTCAGATATCCATAGGTAGGCCGAATTTATAAAGAATAAATAAACTTATTATAGATCAGCATAATTAATCATTTTTAGCGTGGGTCCTGTGAAAAAGTAATATGCTTCTTCAGTTGTCCATAATTATCAAGGTCTATTTTGGTCAAAATAATAATGATAATAATAATCAAGGTCTCAAGTCTGGAACATTAAGCCACGCTTTCAATACTATCTACTATTTTTCTTTATGACTATGAATCAAAGTAAATTCGGAGATAGAGAAGCCACCAATTTAAACTAAACATATCTAATAATACAACTGTTAATCTCTAGGTTCTTAGTAATACAAGGCAACATAAAAACACATCATTCATACCAAAAACATAAAGACCCAGAAATTAATTCTTCTACACCATAAAAATACATATATAGATATATATGGATATACCCACCAACCCTTCAATGATAATCTGATCTAACTTTACCAAAACATGCCATTTATGTTTATCCCTCCAGCCCCAACCTTGAGCTGAGCCAATTGCTGACCTCATCCATCTCTCTGGGAACTGTATAATGACCAATCCTGCACACCAACCCAAACAATAAGACCTTAGATTTAACGGAGATATATTCAAAAGGGAATAATCTCCTCAAGAAGACAAATAACTTACCCATCATAGGATTTGAATGTTATATATCGAAATCCTGCAGAACTTAAGGACTGTGCTGATTTCTCTCCGTATTTGAAGGGAACAACATCATCACCTGCAAAATGGTTTGCACAAAGGCTCCAATTAACAGCCAAATCACTTCAAGATTACATGTACTTTAATCATGAAGTAGTTGAGGAGCTTTTAGAACTTTTAAGAATTTAGACCCATTCGATGGTCATATATGCAGACTCGTACTTATTCCATGGCACATCAAAAGGGGTAATGAAGCTGCTCGCCTTCTTGCTTCATGTGACACTTCTATCTTGTTCCTTAAACTCCTGCATAATATCAATTTTCAACCGCAAAACATCCAACTTATAAGCAAACATTTGCAGATGAATATTGAGAAACTGATGGAAAAAAAAATGAAACCTGGAAAAGTGATTAAAGTCATACCTTGATCCCGGAAGCCAACCGCTTAATCCAACAACTGCTCTTAAGTTGACTGAGTATGGAATGCCATTTCCATACCTTCCCATGGCAAAACAAGTTGCAGAGTACAGGGCTGTTGCTGCACCCATGCTAAAGCCTCCAATACCAACTTTCACTGTCACAAAAGTTTGGTGTATTAATGAGATTCATCCACAGATCCTATCTACAAGAATTGCCATAGACTTGATATGTTCCCAGACCACACAGTGAAAGAACTAAAACTGATAAACTTGACGTAAAAAGGAATTTGATCACTTCTTTTCCTTCTTTATTCCTTTCCCCTGAATGATTATATAATGATAAAGTAAATTTCATTATCCCATACAGAATTATATTTGGAGGTATACCATCAGCTGGCTCAGTAGACAGTAAGTTAGCAATGTGAGCAGCTGAAGCATCTAAACCCTCCCAATCATCAGGACCATCTTCTGAAAGTTCTCCCACATCAAACCCTAAACATAAATTTACCATGTTAGATTCTTTTAGTACTTCTATGTGTAAATAGATATAAATGTATTGGAATAGAAGAGAAGTTTGTGTTACATGCAGTGCATGGAAAACCGCCAAGTACAGCTACAGGACGGGTAGGAGCAGTAGGGAAAATCCATTTGATCTGCACCATAAAAACTGTAAGAAACTATGCTAAAGGACTTGAGTGCAATGGGTTAGAAGCTTCAAGGACCTTAGTCATAGAGATTAATAGATAAAAGGACTAAAGCATTTGCAAATATTTCCATTAGAAACCAAACTGTGCATTACTTGATGATAAATGTGAGTAGATGAGTTAGATAACCAATAGAAGGAGTGTGTGTGTGTGTGTGAATATGTGTTCTTACATTTGGAAGAGGAAGAGATTCCAAAAGCTGAGAGGAGCTGCAAAGAACAAAGATCAGAATTATACAAGCTTGTCTAGATATACTTATATCATTTCAAGGCAATTCACTAAACTTTCAATAGTTTAAGTTTAACAAGAATACAGCTTTAGGTGGAGTTTTTGTGGTTCTTTTATGAGATAACTTAGGAATATAATTAGAAAAGCCAGCAGACATCAACCAGAAACCACTTGTTTGCTAGATATGATTGTCAAGATTCTCAACCATGCCTCAAATCATTCAATTTAATGATTTTGTTAATAGCAACACTAACACTGAAGACAAGAATAATTATAATATTTACATAAGCTTTTTTCTTTTTCATATAAATATTCTTCTGTCAGAAGTCTTGTCTAATACTGTTCAGATGGGTAGAGGAAAAAGAGAGTATTTGGTACCTCAAATAAGAATTTAGTATATTCTCTTCCAAATAAAACTTCCAAAATAGTTAAAATGGAGGCTACATTATATCATAGTAACACATTTTTTCTCCAACAGAATATATTCCATTTAGAATCTCAACAGAAAGAAGCTGAACTCAGAAAGTATTTAACATCAAGAAAACACTAAAATGAAGCCTATCAATATGTTTGACATTTAATAATAAGAAAACCCTTTGAGTTCCACAACCATGCATTTATCACTCGAATAAATTTGCAGTACACTTTACCCGTTTAAAGGAGGAGAAGATTTTTCATTCACTTTCAAGGAATAAACTGTGTAATTTTATGATTTAGAGGCCGACCAGTTTAGACATGTATCTTTTTAGGACCAAAAAAATAATTTCCTCCAGAATGGAAGAGATTGATGAATGGATTAACACAAGCAAAGTTCACATCCATTAAACACAGAACTCAAAGAAAATGAATGACTCATAGTAAAGGCACGTGTGAAGAGCATCCATACCTGGAACCATTGTCACCAAGACCATGCAACCAAACAATAGTGGCTTGGTGTTTTCCTTTGGGCCTCACAACATGAGTTTTTCCGAACTCGAGAGTTCTTCGACCAGTTCGACTACCTGCATTATTGACGAGCAAGAAAGCAAAAACTCTTCATCAAGGCAGCTGATAGATAGAGTTCAAAACAAGTAGGATAAAAATGACAAGAGCATCTTCACAAACAAAGAGTAAATATCATAATACAGCATATAGGGAGGGGAAAAGACAGATGAAAATGTTACAAAAGTGACCCTTTTTTCTGAACGAGGTACAAAACACAAACACTCGAAAAAAACTAGAAAAAGCTCCTGCAGGTTACAGAAATTCGACAGTTCATGACAAGAAGAAGAACAAACCAGAGCCCATATGAGAATATGTATAGCTCATTTTGCAGCTTGCAAGAAAGAAGCTTCAGCTATTGCAATGACTATATGAGAAGACGATCTGCAATGGAAAGAGAATGGAGAATGGTAGTGTATTTATACACAGAAGGGTGTGGTGGAGTTGGAATAAAACGTGTGAATATGCATTTGGAAATGTATTTAGTTAGTGAGAACAAAAGCTATATAGACCACCACGGCCAAAACCACCTAGATAGATGGGAATCCATGAAAAGGAGAGAACTAAAGACAGACAACAGAAGTAAACCCTTTATCAGCATCACATAACATTCATCCGTTTCTTTAGCATAGAGAATCTGTGCTTTTGAGGACAGTGTCTTGAAAATAAAGGAAAGCACAACGATAACTGAAAAATATTACTGAAAACCTGAGAGGGAGGGAGAGATAGAAAGAGGGAGAGAATAAACTCCTAAGTTTGCAAAAAAAGAAAATATCTTTCTCTTCACAAATGATTTGTTTATCAATTTCTGCCTGATTGATGGATTCCCATTAACCTCGAACCCATAGTTGTTTTAAAAATATTACATTATCAAGGACAAAAAGGTATAAATCAGCAGAAAAATTTGCATATGGGAAAGGAAAAGGGTGCTTCTGGGTATTTCCCCCCTGATCACTAGTTCTTGATAGATAATAATGATAAAGCTTATCAAACTGGATTTCATATTAGAATTGACAAGAAAAAGCACGCAAGCTTTTTACACTAATCTTCCCCGCTCTCTCTCCCCCCCTCTCTCTTGCTTTCCACTATGCCCGGCTGCTCAAACCCCACTCATACAAAAGTTTTGTTTGTTTATACTCATGATAAACAGCACAAGTCAAAAAGAATAGTACAGTATAGTACCTGCTCTTAGAACACACACATACATATACATGTGGAAAATAAAATCCAAAAATCATGTAACTTTTTTTTTTTAATATTTAGAAGAACAAAACAAGGGGTCAAACTTGCAGCCTAAACATTTTCAGGAAGAAACCATACCATAGGCTATATTAGAAGCTGAATAGTTTACAATCTCATCTCTGAATTATTATGTGATAAAGAACACATCTTTTTTTTTTTCCATTGCCTGCTAGCTAGAGAGAGAGCTGTAGTGGAATCCAACTAGAAGAAAAAAAAATCTTCCACTTGCTATCTTCTTTTATGTTCTTTGATGGATTTTCCTGTTCTAGTGACCCCAAGTTGTGCAGAGATTTTGCAGGCTTTGATTCCCACAGTAACATCAAATCCGTAATTTATTGTGAAGTGGTGGATCTGGGCATATATCCCTGCCTCTCACAGAGAGAGAGAGAGATTAAATTTCAGATATACGGAGAGAGGGCAGAGCCACTATGTTACATAATATAGGTCAATGAGTACATTATTCATTGTGCACCACTATGTGTATGCTCACCTATTAAATGCAGCTTTCATGCAGCTTACCTGGAAATCTTAAAAGTTTTCTTGTATATATCTATGCTTTGCTTCTTTCTTTCTGTCCACTTGTTCCTTTTTTTTTTTTCTGAACTTCTAAAGCTTCATTGATGGAGACTAGAAAATTAAGTGAACTATTCAAATAGGGAATTGCCCCAGAATCTTGAAGAGTTTGATCATGATCTGCACAAAAAGTATTCACAGCTATTGCTAACTCTAACTTCAATTCTTTTTTTTTTTTTCCTTTTCTATATGCATGTATGTGTTAATTGAAAATTTTGATGTCATGAAAGGTCTATTTGAAAGTGAAAGTTTGTGGAAGATTGGTGAGAAAAAAGATTGCAATATCGTATGATGTCTACATAGCATAAAAAAATGTTTAATGCCAGTGTGAGTCAATATCACATAATAGTGTATTTTAAACAACAAAAGTTACTCCATACAAACTGGTTTAAATAGTCTATTGATAATCTCATTCTTTTTTGTTTTTGGTTTTTAGGCATAAAAGCACTAGTTAAATTCTCCCTCGGGTCTTAACTATTAAGGGTATGAGCTAGTTGAGAATTACATTTTAGTACTTGATATAATACCTTTGTTCACTTTGTATATCTCTTAAATTTATAAATTTTTTCTCACAATATCCTTATTGATTGTATATATCAAAGTTTTCTATCAGTTGAGTTCTTTCCAATACCACATGGGTCATTATAGAAAAAATATAACACATTTTTATGGATAACGAATTTAACTCTTTTTCTTAATATTTATGAATTAGCTATTTATTAACTCCTATATTTAAGAGTAATGGAAGTAGCTTTTTTTCAAAAACTTATAGTTCTTAAAGGTAATATTTTTTCAACGGAATTATCTATTTAATTAGATTTGGTTATATTAGTTTTTTGGGCTAGGGTTAATCTATTAGTTTATCTATATAAAAGCCGCTTTGTATCAATAATATTTCGAAGTATTTATACTTCAATGTCATCCTTATTGTAAGTTAGGTTTTTACTATTCTAAAATGTCTTACCGTGTTACAGTCATTATCATTTTGTAATTTGCTTTAAAGTACGTAAAGGAAGGGCCAATATAAAACTGGTTGACTTATAGTTCAAACAAGCTGGTGACATGGGACAGCCTAATTGGTTGACCATATTTGGTTTAAGCATCTAATATCCCTCTCCTGGGTCAAAAAATGAGTGGATTTCCCATGTTTAAGAGGAACTTAGGGCTAACTTTTTGGTTTTGTCAACTGCTGCCCTACCCCACAATGAATGAATATGAAAAAAAAAGCAAAAGAAATAAAGGAATTAAAAGGCTCCAAAACATGGAGAATAGTTGAATTAGAGCGAGTACAAAATAAGAGTATTTGTTTAAAGAGCAGACAAGATATGCTGCTGGCACTAGACTATATATCTTATTGGAGGTTAAAGAAAGTACTGTGTGGTGGGGGTAATCTTGCAGATTAGGCTGCTTAGATAGGCAAAAGCTTTATAGTAAAGGAGCATATTGATTGCCCAATTGAAAAAAGTTTGTAAATTTTCAAAAATCTCAGAAGCACTAGTGCTACTAACTTCACCATTTTCAATATATATATATTTATATATTTTACATCACAACTCACTCTTCTGCAATATAAGCTGGAATGCACACTGGGAAAAATATTCCCTTGTTGGTTTTCCTTTAAAAAATATATATGATTTATTAAAAAAAACAAAAAAGTTGAGCAATTAGGGACACAAATTTAAATTTTAAAACCTCCCCTCTGAAGGGAATTTAACTTGAGCTCTACGCTTGAAGAAGAATCAATCAAATTGGCTTTAAGATTTTCATATGTAGGCCAAGAAGCTGGTGCTCAGCTATTGAGTAGACATTTGTGAACCATAAGAGATGAGTTTCTAGCTTCCCTTTTTTTTCCCAGTGAATCAAACAAGTTATGAATTGATTAATTTATATGGATAAAATAAATAACTTGTTATTGTTCTGTGTTAATTTGGAACAAACAAGGACATTTAAACTATTATGCTATGATGAGACACTTACCTAAGTTAGGACATGTAGCTTGTTTTCTTTTGGCTTTGTTTAGTCACATTGATAAGACACCAGATTCAACCTCCATCAAGGAAATTCTTGAGCTCATCCTTTTTTTAAGAATCAAATTAATTACTTTTTTTAAAGGCATGCACCTTTAATAAACTACTTAAAGTAGAGCATTGCACCTTTAAATACTTGTTTGTAATTACTCTGTATGAATTTCGTGTGGTTGGTTGGATTTTTTTCCCCACTTTAAGTAGAGCGTTTTACACGTCATGGAGTGGCTAAAAAAATTAGGCTCAAGAGTTGCCCCCCCACCCCACCCCCCAAAAAAAAAACCAAAAACCAAAATTAAGGCTTAATTGCAAGAATAAATTAAGAATTTTACTCTCAATAATAGTTATTTTTTAAAACTATCAACAATATTCTATAACTTTTGTAGATTTTATTATTAGGAATATGAGCAACCCACTATTTCAGTTTCAGAGTTCATAATTACTTCTCTTAGCATATATATCTCTTCTTGAATTCAAACTCAAGAGCTAATAAAAATCTAGCAAGACTTTACATTACTATAATAACTCTGTGTTGGCTCCTAATAATAGTTATTACTGTTGAGAATAGAAACAAGATTATTTTTCCATATACATATTTTTAGTATTTTTGGAAGATTGTTTTCATTAAAATTTTATGAATTTTTCTATTGCATGATATTAATATCAACAAATAACATAAGTAAACAGCACCTTATATTATTTCTTTATACAATTATTTGATATTACTCATAAATCGAGGTCTCAAACTTAACCCTCACTATCATAAGGTTAAAATCGAAAATCAAGTTCCTTCAACTTGATGCAATTATCATCCCTTAAATCATATTCCTCAGGTCCTAAATATAAAACCTCATTGTAAATACAGAATAAGGTTTTATATGTAGGACTGGAGGAAGTATGATACTACCTTTGATCCTTAATATAATTCTGCATTCCTAGTGTATGGAGTTTATGTTAAACGCCATATATGGTACCTCCATTATAAATAAATAAAAATATACATATCTTTTTATATGAAAAATATACATAATTTTGGATTCTGCCTAATGTATAGAGAAATGTATCTGGCTAGAATTTTAGAACAAAATGAGCATGCACTCAGAATATGCCAATAAAACCTCTTTTTTGGAGGAGAAAAAGCAAGAATTATAATAATCCAATTATTCCTAGAGCCACAAAAGTAGTAGTATTCGATTGGCATGCAAAATTCAAAATGATAGTTGATGTTGAGGTGGACCTAGATGGAGTTACGAGACAAATTTGGATTTTAAAAAAAGGACAAAAGAAAAAAGTGTGAATTTCATCATTAAAATTCAAATACAAATGATAAGCCACTTTGATTTGATGATTCATATTTGCAAAATCATGTCAGGTCCTCCCACATAATCATTACTTGTTAATCCCTTCATATATCAGATCATGTTATATGATGTATCTTCCAATTTAAACAAATCAAAGCTTGGCCCAATTTATTGCGATAGATATGTAGTCATTCTCTTTAATTTTAGATGATGTCAGCGTTTGTAGCAACTTCAAGACGTAAATTCATTCAATTTTGTTATTATATTGAAACTCGGATTCATATCTTATAATTAATAATCCAATTCGCAAGACAAAGCGACAAAACACAATCGAATGCATTTGTTATTTAATTATATTCTATAAACCAATTGTATGATTTGCACAATAAATTTGAAAGTTTGTATTACTAGTGATTGAATTAAGTAAAAGATTTGATATCCCTTCAAGTAACGTTGAAAATTTAAGCATTGTGGGTAGAAGAAATAATATTTACATGGAAAAGCTGCCTCTTAATATGTTTGAGTCTAATAATAATTTGGGAGAATTAATATACTCTTTTGGCTTTTATAATTTTGATTCTATTATAACTCAGTTTATATACTTTAACTCGATGCAACTTCGTCTATGCAGTTTAATTGACTTAATTATAACTCATTACCCGAATTTTAACTTAATGCAATTCAATCCTCATATTTTAAACCATTTTAAAAAATATCAAAATTGTTATTAATAGTTAAATCAAATTCTGTGTGCTTTGAAGTTAGAAAAACCTTTTTGATTTCATAAAAAGTTTCTCTAAATTTGGAATTTTATAATTTTTCTTTAATTCAAAATGTTGTTGGGGATTTTTTTTTAAATTGCATTTTAAATATATGTGCTAATTTTATCATTAAAATTTAGTTTGAAATGATCAAATATGATTTCCCCCTTGCTAGTAATAAAATCACTTCCCCTTAATAAATATACTTTTTAATGAAAGAAATAGAGAATTCCATTTAAATGACATTTGAATTTCAAAATCTCAAATCAATCCTATTACTCATAAGAGTAATGGGATTACCCTGGACTTGTTTGGTATGGGGGATTTGGAGGGGAGGGAAAGGGAGGAAAAATTTGTATAAGTTGAATTTTAAAAAAATTAAAGAAATGTGGTTAAAAGTTTTAAATTATTTTTCATACTTTTTTTTATGTTACATTTTCTCTTTATTAAAAATTTATAACCCCACTTCTTCAATTTCTTTAAATTTAACTCTTAAAATTTTTATTTTCCCTCCCCTCCCCTCATATCAAACAACCCGTTAGAGTAATGAGATTCACAACTCAATTTTATGGAAAATCACTAAATTGGGATTTTAAAATTCAAAAGATACTTAAATGTAATTCTCCCAAAAATAAATGAATGAATTGCTAAAGGTCCATAAAAGCGAGTTCTGGTTAAAAGAAGTAGTTGGGGATAAGAGAATAATAAGAATTGAGAGGGATTAGGAGACTCATTAATTAAACAAGGATTAAAATTGAATCTTTGTGTATGTAATTAATTATGTATATATAAAGTTCTTTTTTCCAAGGTATGTATATATATAGTTCTAGGAACTAAATTAAAATTAACTGTGAGTGAGCTGTAAAGTGAAGTTGATTTTGACACAAGATCATGAAAGGAAGTAGTAGTTTCATATCTGTTTGAAAGAAGAATGATATACATAAGTGAAACGTACTCGAGAATGTTGGAAGAAAAATGGTTGGTAAACGTTTGTACCATTTTTCCCTCAACAATTTAAATGTTTTTATCATATCTTTACTATCAAATCTTCCCCCTTTGAAATATAATAATTTTTTTTCTGGTACCTACCGATGATTTGTTGTACATATGAGAGTTGTTGAGATTTTCAAGCTTCCAACTTCATGAATAAGTTAAGAATATATAAATAGCCAGTTTGGTTCGATTATATGGTATAGGAATATGATTACATGTAATCTTATGTAATTAGGCTAATTACGGCGTTTGGTTGAACTTATTGTAATGTAAAGAGAATTACATTTGTAATTCAGATTATATCATTTAATGTAATCATGATTACACAACTAATATTTATTAATCAGGATGTTGGGATTTTGTAATCCATAGAAAAAGACTATATAACCATTATAACTTTTTAATTTACCATATTGCCCATCAATAAACCCTATTTATATCCTTAAATAATATTACCTCACCTCCCACCTAATTCTGATGTGTAAGTCAAAGTTAAGCTCTTTGACATTATTTTCGATTGCAAAATTCTACAACGCATCAAACACTTGTGGATAATGATGGGAATTGGGTCTGATAAGTCTTGTGTAAGATAAGGTTAGTTTGTGCAAACAACCTTTTATACATGACCACAAAGTTAGAGGGTTTCCTGGACAGTGTTGAAGAAGTTCTGATATGAAACATCCTATGAGAAAATGGATTTGAATTTGAAGAGAATGAGAGCCATGAAGACTGGAGGGATTTGGATAGGCTATCAAATTGGACTGCTTCTTCATAACGAAGCAAATGCATGATTTTGTGGAGGAGATGATCAGGCAGATTTTCCAGCCCCATATATTAAACTGAAGTGATTAAAACAAAAAATCATATACAGATGTAAATAAGCTATATATTGATAATAATGATAATAAAATGTATCGAATAATAATGATAATAAAGAAAGATTATGAAGTATTTAAGTTTCTAGAGTTGATTACCGATTATAGATTTTGTTTCCCTTGTAATTCTCTTTTATAAATATCCTAAAATAAAGATATCTTTTAGGTGAGATTATTGTACTTACTTGATAAAATAATAGATAATTTCAAGTCATTTACATATATATATATATATATATATGTAGTCAAGGGGTAATTTTGTCTCTTGATATGTTATTATCATATATTACCATATTTAATGTAATCCAACTAAACATGTTCATGTCTATGTATTATCTTTTTTTAATAATAAACCAAACAACTTCATGTAATCACCATTACATTACTTTACATTACATTGTCTTATATTCCATTACATTCCCTCTGATTCTGTGAACCAAACGATCGAAAAGAGAGAAAATTAAGACCACATGGACAAAGTTGTAGACCTTATAGAGAAGATCAATGCTTATATGAAAACATACACATGATATGAGTACTAGGGATAACAACATGATAGCTATATCAGTTGGAATAATGGAAATTAGAAAATAACTAATTTGATCAAATCATGTGCCTTAAATTTTGTACTTATATAAAATCTTACTCTATTGGATTTGATCTAGAAAGTTTTTGATGGTCCCAAACTAATGCATAGATATTAGGGAATTTGGTAATAACATAATAAAATTCGTCTAATAGTGAGTAGATTGAATTGGATTGGAAGATAAGTAAAATTTATAAAATAAAATGAAATCGAAAGATTGATTGATTCCACTTCGTGATATTTCTGGAAACATGTGATTTACATATGACTTGGAACTATTTTTTAGACAATACTCTAATCATAATATTAATGTTGTCTTTGACTGTTGTTTCATTAATATTACTGATTCCCTCATTTAGTCATCTGTAGTAGTAGGAAATAATAACAATAGGAGAAACAACAACCAAATAGATGCAGTAAATAAGGCAAAAAAAAAGAGAGAAAAGAAACGATGCAGACATGTTGTCAGTGACTCAGACACTTAGTAACATTAGCCTTACAATCCAAAACCCCAAAGCAACTCCAAAAAGGCAAAAACTGAAGACAATCAAACCCGTTCAATAAATTATAACTATAATGAAAAAGATTAAGAGGAGAAATAGGGGAGAAGTAGAAGGAGATTACAAAAATGGGAGAAACACAAACAAAAGAGATGCAGGTAAAAAGAAACAATGCAGACCAATAGTAGTAGTAGGACAATAACATTAGCCTTACAACCCAAAACCCCAAAAAGGTAAAAATTGAAGGTGATAAAACCTATTCAGTCTTACAATAATGGGAAAACCTTCAGAAGACAAAGCTACGATTGCAAAGCTATGACTTTGTGTGATTGAAGAAAAGAGATTCTTACAATACTACCTTCAAAAGAGCGAGGGAGAGAACTTGCAACTGTAAAGCTACAACCTTTTGTGGTTGAATACAAATTGAGGAATGTAATAGTGATGCACTGATGCCTATTACAACAAACAAACCTTGACCTTCAGTGGAACGGTGTTGCTGTGAATGAAAAGGATAGCTGAAGAGGTGAAGTCAGCAGTAAGGGTTAGGGTCCAGGCATGAAAGCGCGTGATGGGTGCAAAATTTGCAATCCTTGTCTCTACAAGTGCACAGGCCGTATCAAATAATAAAATAGTGAGTAAGATATCGTTCCCAACGAGGACTTGGTACCTAAACTTGGTTGAGCACTGATTTTACACTTTCAACTAATTTGAGCAAATCAATAAATCTAAAATCTAATGAAAATAAACTAACGACCACAAATATTAAAAAGGCAACACATAGTCACTAATCACTTATTAGTTTCATAAACTTTATTTCTACTAATTTAATTAGTCACTAATTTAATTAGTCTTAATGTAAATTTTGTTAATCTCGAGTATAAATAGTTATAAGTGCCTTTCGGTTCACAAATAACCCTCTCTTAAATAAAATAATGTTATGTCTAACACTACTATTCAAGAGACAAAACAATTCAAGCACACTCCTCAACAATTATATGGGGCCATCATATATATGTTTATCCTAATTGAAAATTAGATGGTCATCTAAACCCATATTACTTAATCTTAAAACCTAATTAAATTTCCCTTCGTCAAGGTAAATTCTAATACTCAAATTCATACTTAATGGTAATCAAACATTAAGTAGATTAAAAAATAGACAAGATTAAGTAGCCAAAATTAACACTAAAACATAACTATTAAGTAAAAACAAAGTCTAATCAACTAAAAAAGCTCATAGTTTTTCTAGGTTGCAAAATAAAATTAGCTACACATTAGGAGATTAAATTCAAACCAGAACAGATTTAGAATCTAAGAAATAAAATGATAAAAACTTGAAGAGCACATCACTTTTTGAAGACAAAAACCACAGATTTCATAGCTACACATTCAGCTTCGTGTTTCTAGTTCTCTCTCCTCTGGTTCAATTGCTCTCCTCCTCCCAAGTACTACTATCAGCTCAGAATCAGCAAGCCGGCAAAACTCCTCTGTTCTCTCACTCCAACCTGAGAAAGAAGAAGATAAACAATAGCAAAGACGCCTCCCCAGGTCCAGTAGAAAATCACCGCTGCTGCTTCTCGCCTTCTGATTCTCGTTCGTTGCTCTCGAAGACAATAAAGAAGACGATCAGATGACGATGAAGTTGTTTTTTGTGGCTGCCTCCTATTCTCGCGTATGTGTTTGTGATTCTCTTTTAGGTTTTCCAATCCTTCCCCGCAACATTGCGCACAGGTAAGTAATAAGTAGTCGTAGTAGTAGTAGTAGTACTAATAATAATAATAATAATAATAATAATAATAATAATAATAATAATAATAATAATAATAATAATATAAAAAAACACTCAAACTCTTTTTTTTTCTTTTTCAAATTATTAAAATATATTTAATCTTTTACCTAATCTTACCTATTTTTATTTAATCTAAATTTATAATATTTTATTTAAAATCCCCTAAATAATGCACCCAATCAATATCTTAACAAAATCTCCAATAAATCCCTCTA
>JBAGKO010000003.1:7966445-7976495 GCA_037177275.1 Acacia concinna | reverse complement strand
TCATATCATATGTTGTGTTTTATTATATTATATATTAGTTTATAAGTCAAACAAAATAGTTTGAAGAAATATGATAACTTTTAATGCTTTAAAGTAATGTAATTAACTTTTTTTAAATTATCCAAAAAAGTCAAATGAGTTTTATAATGAAGACCAGAGGAGTAGTACTTAAGGGTTTGTTTGGTATGAGGGGAAGGGAGTGGAGGAGAAGAAAATTGGAGGATTTTGCTCCCCTCCCCTTGTTTTTGGATAACAAAAATTTTTAGAAGGGGAGAGAAATTTTTTTAAGATTTTCCCTTCCTTCCCTTTCCAACCCTCCTCTCCAAAGTTGGGGGAATTTGGAGGGAAAATGTTATATTTTGGCTTCTATTAATTAACATGCACATGATTTTTATTCTTTTTTAATATGTCTAGGTTGTCTCCCTTTTAGATATGCGTTATACATTATTAGTATTATACTGTATTATATTTTTTATTGATCTATATATATTGTTAATAAGAAAAACAAATTAATACACACGTTTTGAAAGTTACAGGTAGATTTTTTTATTACATGACAAATATTAATTCTCCTTTATATACTACACTTTAAAAACTTTTACATTGACTAGTGTCTATTTTATTTTCTATTGATTATATTCTTATGTTGTTTATTACTTTTTTTTATCTTATTAAAATTCCTCTACTCTTCTACCTTTTTATCCATTTAAATAAAGTAAAACAAAATCCTTCTCAAACCCTCCTTTACCCTCCCATCCATTAAATACATTCTCTCCTCTCCATTGAGCCAAACACACCCTAAAGAATTTTTCCAAGTGATTCCAATATCCTTAAATATTTTATGGTTTTTATCTAGTACTTTGAAATATTGTTCTAAATGCGTCTAACACTCTAAAATATTTATGATTTATCAACAACTTTAAAGTGTTTTTAGGCATGCCCAGCACCCTAAAGTTGCAACTAAAAATAATTTTCTCTAGAAAATTTGACATTTTAATGACAAAATTGTGTCATGTTGGACGCATTAGGGGGAAAAAACACAGTCATAGTATTAAATGAACCATATAATACTTTTAGATATTGGATATACAACTGCAGGACCCACTTTAATCCATATATATGTGTGTGTACACATACGTAACTTGTTGGGCGAAAAGAATGAAAGGAAAAACTTTTTTTTGATAACTTAACATTTTGTTATTAATTTTAGGGTTAAGATGTATCTAGCAACCTGAAACATTTTTTTAGTGGTATTTAATATCTAAAGTATTTTGTGGTGTGTTTATTATTCTAAACTATGTTTATATATTCGTTAAGTGCACCCAATACCATAAAATATTTTTAGATGCATTCAAAACTATATTATAAAAAATACTAGTACCTGAAAAATTGCTTTAAAATGTTGAAGGCACCACAAAATACTTTAGGATGTTGGGTGCACAAAAGAAAATACTTCACCTTAATCCTAAATTTTATAAAGAATTGAAATATTACAATTTGATTACAGTGTTTGATGAAGTAAAAAAAAAAAGGTTTGATAAAGTTTTAATTTAATTTTTCATTTTAATAAATACATGTATCTTCCTATTGAAATCAATCATATTTGTCTTTTTTGTTTTTGCATTCATCTCTTACAAATGATGAAATGTTTGTATCCGGTTTTGTTACATGAGATAGTGAATTAGTGATAACTAACTCGGCTTGAATTATAATTCTCATTTTCAAGTTTGAAACATGAGCCTTTGAATCTATTCTTTTTCGGATTCCAATTACCAGATTTAGATTTTATTACTTCATTATGATTAAAAAATATATTTTTTTTAAAGAAGAGAACAGCATTTTGGAAAACACTTTCATTAAAGTAATGGTATTAAGCTGTCATTTCTTTTCTTTCTTTATTTGTTTTTTTGGCCTGCATTAATTTGTCATTTCAGTATGTCCCCATTATGCTTTTCTGTCATTTCCGTCGTTCCCTTTGGCAAAAGATGGGAAGGTTGGTGGAAATTGCTCTATATTCTGCAAAATTTAAAATAATAATAATAATGACTGTATAAAAATATAACAACAAACACCAACTAGTAATTTCTATTTACCTTTTTTAATGTGTCATTCGTTCCCAACCACCATTTTTGTGTTTTTATTATTTTTTTAATATTTTGACTTGCATTAGCAAATATTAGTAGAAAAAAAAAATGCTTAAAGACCAAATTTACAAATTTTTCATTTAAATAATTGAAGTGAAATTTACAACTTTGTCTTGTTTAGTATTAATGAAATAGTGTGTACATCACGCACTCCATCCTCTCATTGCCCATATATGTCAACCAGTACCACTCTTCAACTTCTCAGCACCTCCATTCAACAACCATCAAAATCTGGTTGGAGGGCTTAGATCTCTCTCTCTCTCTCTCCTTCTCCCTCTCTCCCTCTCCAAATCAGTAATCTTGAGAGATTAATTATTGCTATGATTTGCAAGAGATTAATTAAGATGCCACCGTCCCTAAATCGTCCATTCTGTTTCTTACTCCCTCTTTAAGATCTCTTTTGCTGTTAAAATAAACCAAGAGAAGGAACAACATTTATTTAAAGTTGGTGCCTTTAATTTCCTGCAAACGTTGATCTCCCTCCGTCGATCAAAATAGGAGAGCATCGTGTCTCTCTCTCACAGCCCCATTCTTCTTTATCGGTCACCACCACCGCTCTTTCACCGCCCTTAAGCTCCGTTCAACAGTCTTCAGATGCTATCATTGCTGGAGGAAATCTGCGCCGCTGCCATTGATTCGTCCCTTCTACCTTGCTTCCTGTCGATGATTGACGATCGAAGGTGCAGACCCTTCGTGTTCTGGAGCCTACATCTCATTGTCACCATCGATGATGTCATCGGAACTGTATCTGATGTGAAAGTGGGAAAATTGTTCGAGAAATAGAGGAGAGGAGAGATGAGATGACACGTAATAATATATTGATTTTGGCTTCTCTCTTCTTCAGCAATCAAGACTGCCACATACCACTTTAGTAACCCAAGTCAGCCCCCACGTCACAGTTTTCAGTCAACCATTATATGATAAACCGTCAGCATAACATGGTTTGGCGGATTTGTCAATTTTGCCCCATTTATGATCATTTTTAATTATTTTTACACCTTAAAAATATTTATGGTGTTTGACGCATGTTTAGCATAATTTCATGGATAATTTTTATACCTTGACTCTTATTTTTAAACTCTTATTTGTAAAGAGTAAAACCGTAAGCCTTCATGATAATTTCCTACAGCCTCCATGATAATTTCCTACATTAAATATCATTCGAATTAAAAGCAATTTAATTGTTAATAATAATTTTGTTTCATACTAATACATCATTTCTTTTCTTTTGTTTTTTTTTTTGTTTTTGTGTGGCAAAGCAAGTTTCAGTGCTAAGCGGACTAAAAGCTCACCGCCACTACACATATCCAAACGTACTTTTGATGGTTTATATTAATTTTTTACATTTATTTTTTTTGAAATTAAATATTTTAACGTGGGTTGTAAATTACTGAGAAATATCCTAACTATCAGTTGTTTTTTAAAAAAATATTAACAAAATTTTAAAATCTAAACAATTAAAATTGTATTTGAATTATGCAATCCTCAACAAATCTTTCGAAACTGGTTCTAGCTCGCATTCGTTGTCTTGTCCGCAGTATAATGTAGCACAACATTGACTGTTAAGCCCTCCAGTGCTTGAAATACGCTTGCGGATTCCCATTTGGGTCTGAATCAATATTTTCAGAAACTAAACAAGGGTTAAAAAAAGAAAAAAAGAAACTAATCGAGGATCATTTAACAATTAATTAAACCCATATATATAAATTAATTTAAAGATATAAATACACGTTTTTAAGGTGGCCACATAAATATAAATGTTGATTAGTCTAAGTAATGACTATTACCCACACATTGCATTTTTAATATTTATCTTAAGAGAATTCTTTGCAAACACTGAAACACATACACCTGCTAGTTGAACCATTCAAAGTTGAACAACCACTCAAGTATATGTCTCTTACAGAAGAATTGCTCTTCTCCAAATATAAGTATCAGAAGAAGGAAGCTTTTCCCTCGATTATTATTTTAAGCAACCTAAAAAAATCATGGGGATCACTATCATTATTGCAGTTAACCAACGGGGAATGACAGCTCCAGCAATGACCGGACTGTGTCTAAATAATCACAAATTTTCTATGTCAAAATTTGCAAGAGCATCATAACAATGTATAATCCAATTAGAAGGAAACAACATTAATGCCTCCGGTATTTTAAAGACTCGAGTGTGTGTGCTAGACAAAGCCTCTCCATCTGTCCAAAATTTATTCAAGAAGAAAAACTGGCAAGCTTACAATCAATGATGGCCCTCCTCGTCGCCATGTCCATCAGGTGGACCACCAGGTCCGACCACTTCAAGCTGTTAAAACGTGAGGTTGAATAATCAGTGCCATTCTATAGCATAAAATCCTTATAAAGTACTCCTCTGATCCTTAAGGTAAGAGCTATTTAACTAATTTGAGTGGATTAAGGAAGATTAGGTAAAGTTATGTAAATAACAAATGTCACCTAATCTTCCTAAAATACCTTGTGTAAAAACTGACTTGTAACTAATTGAAGTTGATTGCTATTATTGTTGAGGGAATATCAATAAGAGTAGTTTAGGTAAGTTTCAGAAACAAATTAGACTGAGGTCTTACATCTAGGACTGATACCAACTCCTAACTAACTCCAACATTTAGGACCGTAGGAGTAATATGATTATCATAATAGCTTTCACTGGGTCACTATAAAGGGACGCCTACCTTGATACTAAATCTGTCTTGAGTACCAAACGGCAATCAAAGTCAATTAAAGTTAAACAACAATGTTGACAAGTCATGACAATTGATAAGTCTTTCCGTTCCATATTAGATCACATATAAGAAAGATAGAAGAAGATACATCCAGAAATGCTGAAGTCGGTTCTATGATAATTACTATTGGAGAACCAAAAACTTGGCAGCCATTATAGTTAAGGATAGTCCAAAGCAACAAGATAGTGAAGATGATAGTTAGAAAAACTCTTATCTAAATACAAATTTCATGTGAGCAGCCTTAATATATGCAATTCATGACAAGCAGTGTTCTTGATACTGTTGGACCTGTAGCTGATGAGCCCACATTTAATGGGCCAAGCCTAAGTGAGGAGTGTGTGAAGTTTGAGAGGAGGCTATGTAAATGAGATGTAAGTATATATAGAGGGGTTTAGTGCGAGTTTTTTAGGCAGAAATTGAGATTTGTGAGACTCTAGTCTCTCAAACGCTGGGGAAAACAGTGTGTATCAGAGAGACTTTTGCTATAGTCCTATGTTTATTCCAGATTTTTGTAGCAATTCTAGTGTGGATCTACACTGTGGCTAGATTTGTTGTCTATTAAAAGTATATTTGATCGGGGGTTCCATCAGATGCTAGAGAGCAAGTGTCTGCAAATAAAGTAATTTTAAATCTACAAACTTACATATCTATACATGTAAGTCAAACCTGATCATGTCATGCTGCTACCTACATGAAGCAAAAATTAAACATATAGTAAATGGAGCTTTCAAACTTACCGCAAAATACTGTGTGCATACTGGACATTCATGAGGCTTGTCTTTCTCCAGCCAAAACCATACAACATCATGCTCATCCTCTGTAGTTAAAAAGTTGTTCACCTCAATGCCATAATAAAAGTATGATAATTTCCATCTACTTATGATAAAACTCACACAATTAAGACATCTAAAGATAAGGAGTACCCACCGCCTTCACCTCCAGGGCATCCAACTATCCTTTTGTCATAGTATGACTTAATAACAGCAGGTGCTTCCTATGAAGCAAAATCACATTGAGATTACTGTAGGCAGGACATGTTTGCAACAAAGTACTACATATATAACAGGGAAAAGGTGAATGTGAATCCAAAATAAATAAGATGTAACCTTCACAATCAGAGGAAAGTTTTTTTTAAACAAATTTTTTATGAAGAAGAAAGCATGAATCTTACATCTGGAAGCTAGGTCACTCAAATAAACAAGGAATGTTAATCAGACTTAAATGTGACAAGTAGAAGAGAGGGACAGAAAGGCATGAATATCATATGGTATTCAGAGTCTACTTGAGACAAAATAGAAGAAGCGACTATAATATTTCAACAAGAGGGGATGAAGATGATTTTCCCTCCCCAAATCCATATCACAATGCAGGAAATTTTATGTTTATAACTTCTGCTTGGTTTTCCGGCTTTCTGCACATTGCTCCTCTTCACAACCAAACATCGTAAAGATCCTCATATTTCATTTTATTTTGCAATGGCATTATTGTGTCCATCGTAAATTGCTTCAAAGGAAGATCATACAGTTCTTATAAGCAGTTTAGGTTCCAAAGTCATTTAAATTTTGTATTTTGATCCATTCATAATGTTATTTCCTTTTATTTTTCATTTCACTTCCCTGTATCCCATGCATCCAAACGAATAAAGTAGCAAGCATTTTTTATACTAAGATCATTCAAAGTTAGGTATTTGAAATAACGAAGAGTTGAGGAGCAAAAGGTTGAAAGTATTTATTTAATTTCATAAGTCAATGATACATTACATCGCCAGGGGTTGAAATTGTGTATAAACAATATGTTGGCATTCTGAAATTCAAGGATGCCTTAATTTACATACATATCAAATATCAAATCTTGATAAAATTAAATAGGAACTACTATGTTTTAATACACAATGCTAACTATTATGGCAGTTTTCTTTTAGTTCCTAATATATTTTTTTCCTGGCTGCAAAATAATCGACCACACGCAGTTATAAAACTTTCAAAGAATATTGAAAATATTAGAAGACTGACCTTTGTACCAAAAGGACCTTCAGGATAGTTTATATCCAGAAGCTTTTTCCCCTGACAGAAAGAAGCAACGATGATTCAGCATGATGCACAATCTACTTTGGAAAAAAAAATAGAAAAGTGTGAGAGTAGCCACCTGAAGATCCGCCTCAATCTCCTCGCGCTCATGGCCAGTAGCAATAGGCATTACCTCCTCAACCGTCTTTCTGATCGCAGCATCCGCTATTTTATAATGACAAAAGGAAAATAAAACAAGGCATTGTGTCAATTAAATGATGAATCGTTAAAGAAATCATCAGTGACAAAAGAAAAGAGATTACCGGAACTGAAATGACGAGGAAGAACAGAAGACGAGCGATTTACAAATGAAGAAGTGTCGATTACGAATCGAGCGGGCGTAGAAGAACTTCGGGAGGAGGAGGAGGAGGAGAGATTGGCTACCGATTTGAGCTGAGGAGAGAAAATTCTTCGCCACATCGTTGGTGAGTCACGCCGATCCGACGACCGAGTCCAGCTCCGAAATGATTAATAAGAACGAAAGGAAAGCTTTATTTCCTTTATCTTTGGAAACACCAAGGGGCGAGTTACAACTCACGACGATGCGCGCTTGGCTTTGAGAGCGTGAGCTTGAGGGAGTAGTAAGTGCCTATTTGCTAGCCACGTGGCAAGGACTACCGCACGTGCTGATTCCACACTTTAGTATTGGATATTTAGCCCAAACCTGCTTTGGGCCCAACTATATTCACAATAAGGCTTTTTACTTATTCTCGCCACAAATACTGGGCCTAATTCTCATAGCCTACGTCCTCCTTGTTAATAAAATCAGCAACCAGCACCTATGATTTGTGGGTTCAACTGACGAGGGGTTGTACACGTTCACAAATGGAGTGGTGTTCAATCCCTGAAAAAATTACTTAGTTGTAGTTCTAGTCACGGCGCTTGGGGAGGCATCCCAGCTCCAAGATGCCTAGGGTAACGCCTCAGGGTAATTGACGGCTTGCCCTGCTCGACATTGATATCACTTATGAGGAATTGAGATTTCACCTTGCCTTTAGATCGTGGGTGAGCCTGACCCCCTTCCAAAAATTTTAGTATTAAAAAAAACAGAGACCAGCTATGAAACCTACACAATAGCACTCGGTTGGGTTTCTTAGCATCTAGTTTAGGGATGTTCAAAAAATTCCAGAACCTATATCTTCAGCCCGATCCTGAGATTTTAATTATGGGAATTTCCCGGTCCGGGCTGGGACTAGGGTCACCTTTGGGGATCCCAGGATGATCCCGGTCCCGGTTCGTATTTTTTTAAATTTTTTTATCTTATAAATTAAAATTATCATTTTATTTATGTATTCTTATCCTTATTAATTAAGTTATTTTTTCAAAATATGTGTATAACATATTTAGTTTAAACTTCATATATTGCGATACTAAGCTTAATTATATATTGTATAAAGATAATAATAATGATAAAAATAATAATAAACATAATTATAAACTCTAGATCAATTTATATAATTATTATGATCTTATTAGTTGTTAAATGATTATTTTTAATACCAAAATATAAAAAAATTAATTTTTTAAAAAAAGAAAGAAAGAAAGAAAAAACCCTCCCGGGGTACAAGATTGATTTCTCAATCCCAGTCCCTTCCTAAGACCAAGACAGGGAGTGACAAATTCCGGTCCTGATCTAGGGTTTGCACACCCCTAATCTAGTTATTGGTTTGATACCTATCGGATAATGGTGTATGTGAAGAGAATCGTGTACCTATTTCTATAGCCTTTTTAGTAAATTTATAGTGCAAGGAGATTAGTCACTGTGGTCAACAGTGGATACCATAGGCATAAAAAAATATAAAAAGAGGTAAATTTATTCATTAAATCTAAATGTTTATATTGCAAAGATAATTCTCTAATATGTTATTGTACATGTATATTAAGAAAATGTTCATCATACTAGAACGGTAATTAGTTTTTGTTGTTGTTTAATATTTCCTACTTTACTGCACATATATTTAGAGAACTTTCATAATATACAAGAATGGTAAGGCAATTAGTTTTTGTTGATGTACGTTATTCGTTGTTTCCTACTTTGGGAGTAAACTGTAAAAAGGGCGAGGTTAGAGAAGAAGGCAAGTGTCTACTTTTAGGTTGTGTGTTGGCTTAATGGAGGGGAGGGAGA
The DNA here is from genome assembly GCA_037177275.1 of Acacia concinna. Classification (NCBI taxonomy): domain Eukaryota; kingdom Viridiplantae; phylum Streptophyta; class Magnoliopsida; order Fabales; family Fabaceae; genus Acacia; species Acacia concinna. Next base: position 7,967,425 of record JBAGKO010000003.1, on the reverse strand, counting down.
TCGGAGGGTTTAAGAGGAATTTTATTTTATTTTGTTTGGATTGATGAAAAGAGAGGTGAAAAAGGGATTTTTTTTATAATTATTAAAATTAAATAAATATTAATTATTTTTTGCTTAATATATAAATATTATTATAATTCTATACATACTGTTTAAAAAAAGTATGGACATATTAGTTAACATAAGGTAAAATATTAGTCTCTCTTTCTAAATTCCCCCAATTTAAAAGAGGACCTCTTAAAAATTTTTGTTATCGAGATAAGGGGAGAGAAGTAAAATTCCTTAATTTTCCTCCCCTCCCCTCATCTTCCCTCATACCAAACAAACCCTTATATACCATCCACTTTGTTAGGCAAGCTCAGGTTTTTTAAGAAACTCGTGTTCTTATAATTAGTGCTCGATTGATATTACTTTAAATAATATTGTCTCTAATAGGAGCAGACATGTGTTTAGCAAAAAAATAATAAGAAAAATTCACAAGCTAACCCATGAAACCTGTTTCTTTTGTTTTTGTTTTTTTTTTTGGACAATTTATACTACTTGAGCATAAAACATGTTATGTTTAACTAAAATATGTGATAGTTGCCCCAAAAAAGACGGTAGTATGTGAGATTAAAGTATAATACATAGTATTATAAATTTTAAAAAAACGGTATAATATATTGGTTATAGATTTATATTTCATTACATTGAAATTCTTACATGCATTTTTCACCAAATTAAATTCTCCAACTAATTTATACGATACAGATAGAGAACAAAGCACGCATATCACTGAAAGCTTTATAGCCTAGTGGTAGTTGTATCTTTCAAGTGGGAGGAGGTTATGGGTTCGATCCCATCGTTGTAACTTCAGGCCATTAGTGCCTGCCCGAGCCTATGAGCTCCAATTTAAAAAAAAAAAAAGCACGCATATCGGCATATGGGAGAGATCGAGTGGTATAGGCCAAAATACTCCAAATTCAAAAAGTTTCAACAAA
>JBAGKO010000003.1:7937131-7947840 GCA_037177275.1 Acacia concinna | reverse complement strand
CCTAGTTTTTATTAAAAAAGGGGGGGGGGGAAGAATACTACCCATTTATTTATAAAATTTTAAAAATATATCAATATATTATTACCTATTTTATTATTATAAATTATACTTATATGTTTCTTTAATTTTCATGTATATATTATAGTGTTATTTTATTATTATCAATTAAATTATAATATATTAATATGACCGATTCAACCCTTGATCCGACCTAGTTGAACCCTTTGAATTCTACAAGTTTGTTGCCCAGTATGATTTTTTGTACCCTAGTTTAGAGAGTTAAATGGTTTTTTTTTAAAAAAAATAAAAAGTATAACCCTACCCTTTTTACTCTAAAGCCACAAATTTTTTGGCTAAAGCGGTACGAGGGATGAGAAAAGCCCACGAGAGAATCCGGCTTCATTCCTCAAGGTTTAAGCAAAAAGAATAGACATGGTACAGCCATAAATACTCTTACCCGTAAGTTTGACCCAAAAAAAACTATGAAAATCATAATTACCTTCTCTCTCTCTGTGTTTTGTTTTTGCCAGACATAATTACCTTCTCACCATAGACAATTTGGTACATCCCGGGTTGGCACTTAAAGTCCGTGGAGATTGGTGGGCTTGTGTTTAATCTAAGGTTAAAGCAATTAGGGTGTGTTTATGCTATCAGGTTAAGGTTTTGGTTCGACTGTTACTTGGTATCAAATCTTGTCAGATTCATATTCCACTTCTATCAAAAAAATATATTCAAGGATTTAAGAGGAAGAAAATGAAACATTTAGGTTTAGGTTGTGGAATGGTTCGGATATATGATACCAAAGTGCATGGACATTGGCGGCATATGACTTGTTCCTTCGGTCCTAAATATAAGATTTCATTGTAGACACAGAATGATGTCTTATATTTAGAACGGAGGGAGTATTTAAAGAAATGATATCAAAACGCAATCATGTAGAAGGTATTGGATTCCATTCAAGTATGAGAGAGAGAGAGGAAAAAAAAGAGTTTGTGAGCTTCAAAAGAAGATGGATGAATGATGGAAAAAAATAACATTTTAAAGACTTCTTTTTTTATCCCTTTTAATGTTATTTTTATTTAATTTAACATTAATATAACAGAGTCACCCGACTATATACATATCATCAAGTTCACACCATTTTGCCCCAGAGTCATCTATATCTTGGAATTCATATTCCCCTCTGCTTCACCGGGATACACTTGCAATCCCTTCACATATACACAAAAATATTTAGTTCTCATATATATATATATATATGAAAAATTAAATTAAAATTTAGTTAATTAAATAATTAAAATTGTGTTTACCTGTGCATGTCTCTCCTCATTGAAGCTGACATTTCTGACCTTCAACTCTCCTCTACCAGTTGTAGTCTCATCTAATATCTCACCATCTTCCCCTTCCTTTGATCCCACATCACTCAATTCCACATCCTTATATAACAACCCAATAAACAAATTAAATTACAGATTCATCTATACAACAACATTTTAAATTGCATCAGATCATAATGCTCTCAAGCACTTAAACATGAGATACCTGAGAAGAGAGATTGAAGGGATGCCTTGGGGCACAAGCTATCTCTTCATACTCAGCAGCATCGAGTTCCCGTAAATGGTAGGGATCGAACAGCGCCGGCAGCAAATACTGCCTTATAACAATGAGCACGAAGAAGGGCAAAGGGAACAAGATCCCTACTATGGGAATCCATGTCACTCCAAAACAAAGCAAGAAATATGCACATTGAAACAATGTGAAGAACAATATCCCTCTCATTGGTACTGTCTCCACAAATGAAGCATGGTTCCCTTCTAAAATCCTGTCATTAAAAGAAACAAGGTCAAGTTATAGATAATTCAAAAGGTAAACAAAGCTTTTACTCTCTAGTATTAGGATCAACTAGGGTTAAGGGTCTCTACAACTCTTCTTTAATTAAGGAATCAGCTATTAAAATTCTAACTAACTTTAGTTGAAGTTCTTACTATTTCCAAACATCATTGTCTCATCAATGACACACTATTACCATGTCAGTGACATGTCATATATGAAGGTCTTGACCAAAGTTGATCATAATTTTAAAGACAAACTCTTTAATAAAAAGAGAGAAATTGACCAAAAATTAACTTTATGACGAAAAATTATGTAATCTCTAATTCAAATGAGCATCCATTAATTTTGGTTATAAACCAGTTGCACTTACTTGTATCGCCTATTAGGGGCTACAAAGATAAATTGTATCCTTTCCCAAAATTGGTTTCCGGGAAGACTATCAATGGCCATGTAAGCAAAGTAGCCCCACAGAACTGAAGTGGGTATCTTCTTTATGAGAGGCATAGCAAACACTGATGCTCCAACAAGTACTGCTTGTAACAGATTGCTCACTCTCTGCTCGTTCACTCTTATGGGCAGATGTTCATCAATGTGTTTCTCAGGATCAAATGTTTCCTTTTTCTCTTCCCCTTTTAGGACAGCTTCTTTCAGGTCCTTCAATTCGTTTGCCACTGAAGACTGCGAAAAAAAAAATGGAGCAATCTACTTTAGCATGAGGAAACAGTTGAGTTTAATCAGATAATTAAAGTGACTTACAATTGGGCTTCTGTCTATTTCTACAAACACTGCTTGCATGCTTCCATAGATCTCAGAGTTGCTTGCATTGTGCCTTATGCCTTCCTTCACACTTTCCATCATCTTCCTCCTAATCAACTGTAACACACAAAGATTTAGCCAATCAAACAAAGCATATATATATATTTATTGATCACTTTGTGGTCAATTGTAATATGAAACAAGTGCTTTATTGTATAAGCAGAAGAATTGAACATTCACACACCTGTTTCTTGAGAACAGCGAGGCTTTTGGTGTGCATGGGAGATTGAGGAAGAACTCCATTGGAAGGTGGGAAACCAAGCAACCCACAAAGCAAAGTCTGAAATTTTCTTCATGTGGTTAGTGACAAGAAAATCTCACAATCAAAACTAAACTCTCATATATGCAAGAAATGAAGTGATATACCATAACTCCTAGCAGCAACACATCATAATGATAAGCAGAAGGCTTCTTGAGATTGAATTCCTTCTGTTGTGCCATTTGAGAAGCAACACTATGATCGAAGAAGTAAAGACCAGCAATCATCAATGCAGGAATAATAGCACCCAAAATATATGCAGCTGGAACCTTCCCCATGTCCTGCATTTCAATATTATATGATCAGTATGTGGTTAAAAAATATCATCTTTGTTCTATCATTCTTTTAAGGGAAATATATATTTACTTTGATGACTGTCCAGTGGTGTAGAGAAGCAGATTCCCAGGCAAGAGGAGCAAAGAGCCTTCTAGGGACTCCAGAGGGTAGTTTACTTGGTACTGTGAAAGACAAAGCTGTCCACAGTACCACCATTAATGGAACTCCATAATCTGCAATGAAACTTCTCAACTTGCCTGCAACAAATTATATAGAGACTATTTAGTTTCGCCTTGTCTCTTGTGGTCATCATAGTGCAAGTCATAAACAATTGAAGAAACAATGAAAATTTGGACTTAAAAAACATCTTGTCTGTTTTAAAAACATATATGCTTCATTGTAACAATATATTAACTCTATAACAAACCTGTTCCATATAACCATGATCTGGCTTTCCTGGTCTTGAGAGAAGAGAAGAGAAGGCCAATGGTGAATATAATTCCCAGTAACCCATTTGCGTAAAGCCACTGAAATTGGTACTTCTCTGATGTTGGGTCTTCCTTTTTAGGAACCTTAAACTCGCTCACCACCCCCTGAATTTCAGGAAATGATGAATTTCAGACTTCTAATTTTTTTATGTTCATGTTGCAACAAATATAAAAATGTATCAAACTGACCTTAATAGCCTCTTGAATGAACAAGACAGTGATCAGCATGCCAAAAAGCTCACCAGCAATTCTAGTGAATCTATTGATGATTACACCAGCATTGAATATAGCTAGAAGAAACAAAAATAAGGCAGTCCAAACACAAACCCTGAAATGGTCACAAACTGGAATTAAATTTCAACCCATGAGAAATTCTTAGCTGCACCAAGGTTATATAAAAGACAACTATGAATTATAGGGGAAGATTTTATTAAAATATATGTGCCTAATATGCTCACAAGTTGATTGATGACTGTTTCAGTCAAAAGTATAAACTATTTTGTCCATGTTATTGTTTAAAAAAATATTGAATTTCTGAACTATTAAAAATTGGTATAGTTCTTACCATGCAGCCCAAGCCAAGAAGAGTTGTTGTCCCAAATTAACCCTATTTTTTGCAAAATTGTACAAGTAAGTGTACATGATGATAGTGGGCTCTGCAACTCCTACTATCAGCAGAGGTTGACCTCCCAGAATTGAGTGTATGATTCCACATATAGCAGTTGAAGCTAATGTTTCTACTGAGCTTAAGCTTCCATCTTCAAACAAAACCACCAAATATCGATAAAAAAATTTTGCATGTTAAGTCTAAGAAAGACATGCAAAGTACTATGAAGCAGAAACAACCACATGGATGCTTGGTATGCAAATCAAGGGTTTTCGCCTTTCCCAACAAACGTGCTCCAGGGAAAAGAAGTTGTGTTCTCCTCCTTACAAGGTGAAGCCACTTACCACCTTGACTAACAGTTTATCGGTTCATTTTTGCATACTTTTTGCACATGTGATGTAGGTATTTTTTCAAAAAAACACGTATAGAATAGACAACATTTTTCAAAACAAGTATCGAACCTGTATCTCTACTGAGCTGTTCTCCAAAGGCAATGACAGGAAGTGCAGAAGCGAAGAAGATGTACGTGGCAGGGGCCAATATCCTATAAGCAATGAAAAACAACAAAAAGTTTTACACTTTGAAATTTGTAACTACGTTTCATCCTCTGAACTTAATTTAGTGTAAAAAAAAATAAATTACCCTGTTCCTGAACAGAGACCAGAAATCCAATCTTCTTTGTAACACGTTGCTCTTCCTCGAACATCACCAACCACGCCCTTGAAAGGTGCCTTTAAGTGCTCCATTTCTAATGGAACAGAAAAATGAAACTCAGATGACTTGGGGATCGAAAAGACTGCAACTTTATCAACATGCAATAAGAAAAATAGAGTAGGATGAGCTATGGAATAGTAATGGGTAGAAAAATAATGGATGAAGAGAAATAGTAAATGACTAGTTCGGTGTGGCAATTTCGAGAAAAATTTGTGATAAAATTGACAAAAACAATTATATTACTGCACCTGTATACTGCCCGTAAAAAAGTCAAAATTTTTTGTCCATATAGAACTAAACAGAGCATGTGCACAGAGTAACCGAAAATTTATACTACTTCATCAATTTGAAGAACTTCTCTTTTTTTGGCTTCTGATTATTGTTTTGTCAGAGTCAAAGCATCAAAGTTCGAGCCAAACGGGGTAAATTATGCAAACATAAGTAAACTTAACCACAACTCTCGAAAACTCGAAACCTTAAGACGAGTATCATGTAACGATTTAACTGTAATATACACTTTTCAAAGTTTCATTTCCCCACCAAACCTTTAAATGTCAATAAATGTAATCAACGCGAACAATGAATGGCACTAATGAATTTAAATTAAAAAAAAAAAGAGTAGAATTAAAGAGAAGAACAATTCGTATAAGAAGGAATATTAAGTTTTTACTGTATTTTATATTATCAGAGGTAAAAGCGGCTGGTCTCCGGCAAGAACGAGCGGCGAGATTCGCCAGAGATGCTACCGGCGGTTTCAGGAGTTGGGAAGCAAGCGACAATGGCTCAATGAGTGAAGAGAAGAGGGAATAGGAGACTAAGGGGCAAGTGTTGAAAGATCAAAGACGTGATCCTTAAACTCAAACACGTTTTTCTTTACCACTCTGCTTCACGTCTCTTTCGTTTTGGACTTTTAAAAAGAGGCACTTGTAATTTCACTGAAAAATAACTGTAATATACTTTCATTCCACCAAACCTTTAAATGTCAATAAATGTAATCAACGCGAACAATGAATGGCACTAAATAAAAAAAAAAAAGAAGAAGAAGAGTAGAATTAAAGAGAAAAACAATTCGTATAAGAAGGAATATTAAGTTTTTACTGTATTTTATATTATCAGAGGTAAAAGCGGCTGGTCTCCTGCAAGAACGAGCGGAGAGATTCGCCGGAGATGCTACCGGCGGTTTCAGGAGTTGGGAAGCAAGCGACAATGGCTCAATGAGTGAAGAGAAGTGGGAATAGGAGACTAAGGGGCAAGTGTTGAAAGATCAAAGACGTGCTCCTTAAACTCAAACACGTTTTTCTTTACCACTCTGCTTCATGGCTCTTTCGTTTTGGACTTTTAAAAAGAGGCACTTGGAATTTCACGGAAATATAAATCTGAGCTTTGAATAGTGCATGTATATAACATTAATACTAGTCTTAAATATAAGATTTTAAATATAAGATTTCGCTAGTAATGTAAATCACGTCATGTACGAAATCTTGTATTTAATATCAGAGGTACTCCTTCTTACACACATATATTGTTATTTTAACTGAACTGAGGTGTGTTAAAATTAGTTATAAGTAATAAATATGTTAAAAAAAAAGTTATTATTATCAAAATGAGCAATGCTTGTTAAATTTTCTTTTCACGGACAGTGCGATTTTTTTTCTTTGTGCTAGGGTTTCATTTTCCTCTAGTAGGATTCTTGTGCAGTCAAGATGCAGCCTCATGCTGCTAGGGTGTTGATCTTCCTCTTCTCTTGGTATGACTTCCTATCTGTCTCCGAGGGTGGCTATTGGTAGTCTATCCATGTCGTTGCCGGCGGAAGTGATGGATCGAAGAATGCCCTCATCTACTGGCGGTGAGTGGAGATGTAGCGAGGATGGAAGTGAGAAGGGGTTCAAATTTCAATCGCCTGAAACGCTCTCTGACAGCGATCTCCGATGGGTTCCCCCATGGGTTTTGAAGTCGAGATCTGGGGAGGAGGGGCGCAAAAGACACTATAGCTCAAAGATTCGACATATAAAATCCACGTGTCTGTCATCGGAGAAAAGGGAGGCAGAGGAGATGGATGCACAATGGCTTGCGCGAGTTGGAGCTGTGTAGCAGGTTTTAACAAAGTCGCTCGATGGGTGCATCCAGTCGTCTCAAATGAAGGTTTTCCGGATGTGTTTGATGGATGGAGGTACAGACTTGTCTTTGTTTCGACTTGGGTGATGGCTCTAAGGAGTAATTGTGAAGGAATGCTGGCTGATTGGGGAAATTCGAAGGTGAGGTTCTGTAGACTCATAGTTTCTGAGGTTAGTAGTAGTTTTAAGATAAAAAGTTATTATCTTGATGGTGGTTTAAGGTTGGTTCTTGTGATTGTCGAGCTAGCCCCTTTTCCTAATTCACTTTTTGTGTTATCAATTGCCTTTGGTTGGGAAGAGGGGCGGCTAAATGAAAGGTGGTTAATCTAGGGCTATTTACTAGTATTCTGTGATCCTTTGAGAGCAATAGCAAGCTATATCCCACTTTCCTTCATTTTAGTTGTTGCTGCCTTTACAGAATCGGTAAGGATGGTTTTTATGTGGGGAAGAAGTAGTCGTTCTGCTTGGGCTGGAAATTTAGTGTGGGAGTGGGTGATTGGTTATGGTTTTGGTCATTTGGCTAATGCATGGTTAGATGTCTATATGCTCAAAATCTTCAGTGTGAGCTTGATCATGGTATTGGTATACATTGTTCATTTATGGCTTGACTTATGCCTGTTCAGTGTGATTATCACTACTGTTCATACTAGGGCTAGTTATAAGCCAGTTCAATGTGTGTGGATATATGGGCCTTCTCCTTCAGGTATGAGCTATAATCTCTTTATTTGGCTGATTGACTGTGTTTGTTCTATATTGACAAAGGGTGGTGTACTCCTTGAATTCTCTTTTGTCTCAAGGAATATGAGAAGGAACCATTTCTTGTTATGGATTCCCAGAGAAGCAAAATTGGTAGTTGTTCAGATTACCAATGCTTCATTGGATTGGTCTTTCCCATTTGATTGGGCTCGTCGACCTCCATCTCAGTTGCAGGAGCTTATTGAAGTTGCTGATTGTTCTTGTTTATTTGTAGCCGCTTTTATTGTTAAATGGTTTATTTCAGTTGTGTTTCTTGTAGTTTGGATTTGGCTGTATTTTCTTATTTGGTATAAGCTGTTGAAAGACTCTGTAGTTTTTAGTATTCAGTAATATAATATGCTTTCTTTGTTTGGCAAAAAAAAATATGTTAAAATTTTTTTTAATATACATTTATTTATGAACGGGTAGGAGAGGGTAATAGTTAGAAAAATTATGAAATAAAATGTACAAGAAAAAGATAACAGAGGGAATTACAATGAAGTTTTAAGGAAGGGGCTTAATTACTATAAATTTAAGGGTTTGTTTGGATGTAACTTATTAAAATTGATTTATTTGTTTAATGGGCTTATCAGAAGTGGTTTTAGAAAAAATAGTGACTTATCATAAGTTGTTGTGTTTGGATTGAGGTAGCAGAAAATACTTATTGGTAGTAGGAAAAGTAACTTGTGTTTAGATTTAGGGTAAAAAAAAAAGACTTATTGAAGAGTAAGAAAAGTGACTTATTTTTCATAAGTCACTTCTCCCGACTTATATTTTTGAAGCTACTTTTATCTATAAATTATTTTTTTATATGTTGTTGTCAAACATGTTAGTGCTGGCTTTCATCCAAGAGGGGGTGAATTGGATGTAATATAAAAAAATTTAAGAATCTTAAAAATCTTTTCGCATATTTGTAAATTATAAGTAGAAAAAAACTAATCCTTAAGACACTAATCAATTAACCAAATCAAATATACTGGATATAAATAAGATAAGGGAAAAGAGATTGCAAACATAGATTTATCCTGATTCGATCCTCCACTGACCTACATCCAGTCTTTAGGCTTCACATGAGATTTTCAATCCAGTAACTTTTTGTTTAATCCAGGCACAAAAAAAGCCTCTACAATTTCACAAGTTTAGCCAAGCACTTGTGTAGCCTTCAACAATTCTCTTTACCGAGAGACTTCTCCTTACACACCGTAAGGATATAACTAAGTTGATAAGAGATTTAAATCAAACTTCTCTTTTAGAAGTGGATAATAAACATGAAGCACAATGAATCGTTTCTCTCTCTAAAGTATATTATATGAATATATAGAAACAGAGAGACTAAGAAAACAGAGTATATGGGTAAGAGATATATTTAGAGATTCAATATTTTGACTCTATGTGCTTGAGCTCTCTCTCTTCAATTTTGAATGTTCTCATATATATAGTTGATGTAGCATGAAGTCCTATCCGTTAAGCTCTTTATCTTCCCGTTGCAAAATATAACTGTTGGAAATATAGCTGTTAAAGTTCGCTTTTTGATCGTTGAGAGATCATCCATGTTTAATCATTTTAACCTTCATATAAAATTGATTAATAATGATTAGAAATGAGTAGAAACAATATAATCAAGGTTTATGTGAGTTTGAAGAAAATTGATAAAGTCCGAGACGGTGATCATTATTTCAGCATGATTTCACTTCTACATCACCCGAGTGATTCTAGAAATGATCAGGACAATCACTCCAAGTACCACTCAAGTGATATTCCAATTGTTCATCACTTCCATATCACTTGAGCGATTCTAGAAGTGATTAGGACAAATCACTCCAAGTTCCACTCAAGTGATATTCCAATTGTTCATTACTTTTGCATCAGTGATTCTGCAAGTGATGGAGCTGTATCACTCCAGTGATCAATGATCACTCGAGTGATATTCATTAATGACTTGGAAGATCACTTGAGTGCGTTGAAAGTGATCAAATTTTTCACATCACTCGAGTGATCAGGAAAATTATCTCTAAATTAAGCAAATGACCCCTCTTTAGAAAGCTCTTTAAGTCTTTTTTCCAATGCAACAAGAAGCACCACAAAATCCATTGTATTATGAGAATTATGATCAAAAGAGTGACGACTGTTCAGGTAAAGGATTCATACTCCAGCTGTGACTTCTGTCATACATATCTCCTTCATCGGAAGTGATCAGGATAAACCACTTGAGTGATATTCCAATTGTTCATCACTTCCACATCACTTGAGTGATTCTGGAAGTGATCAGGACAAATCACTCCAAGTGCCACTAGAGCGATATTCCAATTATTCATCACTTTCACATCACTTGAGTGATTCTGCAAGTGATGGAGCTGTATCACTCGAGTGATCAATGATCACTCGAGTGATCTTCATTAATCACTTGGAAGATCAATTGGGTGCGCTGAAAGTGATCAAATTTTTCACATCACTCGAGTGGTCATGCAAATCATCTCCAAATTGAGCAAATGACCCCTCTCTATAAAGCTCTTTAAGTCTTCTTTCCAATGCAACAAGAAGAACCGCAAAATCCATTGTATTATGAGAGTTATGATCAAAAGAGTGACGAATGTTCAGGAAAAGGATTCATACTCCAGCTGTGACTTCTGTCATGCATATCTCCTTCATCAGACCTTATATGATTTTGATTCTTAGTTCTAGAAAACACCAAATGAATTTAGATTCATATTCAAGAGGTTTTATCTCAATTGAATCTATGTTGTGGGAGATATCTTTAAAATATTGAACCTATCTTGGATTTGCATGTATAATTCCAGCATTAGATTCAAAGATGTATATCTCCTTGATCTGACATGATATTTACTCGATTATTGATTCATTGCATT